>JABUQX010037407.1:0-55697 GCA_015478945.1 Trachelipus rathkii | reverse complement strand
TATATATTATATATCTATATATTATATATATATATATTTATTATATAAATATATTATATTATATTATATATAATATTATTATTATATTCATATATATGATATATATTTTATTATAATATTAATTATTTATTATATATATTATTATTATTTATTTATATTATTATATAATTATATTTCTATTTAATTTTATATTTTTTATATTATATTCATTATTATATTTATTATTATTATTATATTTTCATTATTATTCATTTTATCATCAATTTATTATTATTATTATATTTATTATTATTATATATTTTTTTTTTATATTATTTATTTTATATTATTATTTTATTAATTATTATTATTATTTTATTATTATTATATTATATATTCTTATTATTTATTATTATTTTCCTCTTCTTCTTTTCTTCTTTTTCTTCTTTTTCTCCTTTTTTCTTCATCTTGTTCTTTCTTCTTTTTCATTTTTTTTTCCCTTTTCTTTGTTATAGTTTGTAATATATCGCCATAGTCATACTATAAACATTTATAAATTTGTATGAAAAATTCCCTCTAGAGAGGATTTACTTTATTATATATATATTATATTATATATAATATATAATAATATTATATTTATATATATATATATATATATAAATATTATTATTATTATATTTTATTATCATTATTATTATTAATTATTATTAATTATTATCTTATTATTATTATTGATTATGTTATCTATCAACTGCGAGCTCATTCCTCAACCATTATTTTATTAGTTATTATTTTTTATTATACGCTATTATTTAGACGAATTTCCAATCATCTGGAAAAACTGTCCCGACATTAAAGTCCATATCATTTTCATGAGCCGTATAGCACAGATGGAGTACGACGTGAAGTTCTCTTAACTCAGCGATCCGAGGGATGTATTCTCGGTGGCGAGAGGGCACCGTGTTGTGTTCGAGATTATTGATGGAATTTTTGCTTGAAGGCGCCGACGAGCGAGCACACAGGGTGCGACGCGTTCACCACTGTCACAGAGTATTCGAGCGAGCGATTGCAGAACGGGCGGTCGAGGAGCGGTGGATGAGGCCCAAACGACGGGCGCGGGTCACCCGCAACGGGGAACGGGGAGCATGCGCGGGGAACCCCGGAACATTAGTACGGGGTACTATATCACTATCCAAGTGTTACTTAATGACTTCCAAGTGTCTCTCTCTCTCCAGATGTACTTAACGCGAGCAAAGGGGGGGTAGGGTGTGTGCTAGTAGCTCGCTGTAAGTAAGTAGGCTCATGAACATTAAGTAGTCATGTAAGTAAGTAGCTATGTGCACCGGTAAGGTGGTAGTAAGCATGTGCGCGGCTTTACGCCGGCGCACATTAGGGTTCAGTAGCTCTGATGTGTTGTATCGTGCTCACCACCTACATGGACAATATAGCTTCAGTAGGGGGGGAGCGACCCACAGCGGTAAATAAACCGGCGTACCATGGAAATGTTACGATCAAAAGTAGCCCACCTTGGCTGGACCCGAAAAAAAAAAAAAAAAAAAAAAAAAAAAAACGCTCACGTTTCTTTCCTGCAGTACAAGGGTGGGCGCCGCGCTCCCCTCATTAATTGGACTTTGTGTCCTACTCATTAGATCTAATTATTATATTTATTATATATATTTACTATCATATAATACTATCTTATATTTAATAATAATTGTAATATTTATACTAATATTATATATTCTTATTATTGTCATGTACTGATCTTGTTGTAATATCCTCACGCACACCCTGGGTAACTTCTTGCAAACAGCAGGCTAAAATCAAATTTAAAACTTAAGACATCTGATAATTATCATATATCAATGGTATAATAATTCATAATAATAATAATTATATCAATAATAATAAATAATAATCAATAATAATTAGATAATATAATAAATAACTATATATAATAATATCAATAATAATAATATGAATTAATAACTAATTAATTATTATTATTACTTACTTATTATTTTTGTATTATTTATTTATTCTATTATTGTATATATATTATTATTAATTATTAGTAGTAGTAGTGTCTAGTTAGTCAGTAGTCAGTAGTATTAGTCAGTGGTACAGTAGTAAGTGTAAGTAGTAGTAGGGTAAGTAAGTAGTAGTAAACAAAGCAATAGTTGATTTAAATTTTGTTTTTTATTGTACACCGCAACCGCACACACACGCAACCGCACCCGCCCGGTTGATGAAAATTTCAAGAACTGGTCAACCGCGGTTGTTTGAAAATTTAAGAACCGCAAAAAAAACGCAACCGCAGTTTTTTGCAAAAATTCAGCTTCGCTCCAACACTTAATATATACTATATACTATATATTTAATATATATATATATATAGTATATATATATATATTATATATATATATATATATATATATATACTATTAATATATATTATATATATATTTAATTAGTATATATATATATATATAATTATTATATAATTATAATATATTTTTATAGTTTATTTTTAAATATCTTCTATAATGGGTATATTTATAATTTATTATTATATAACTTTTATATACAGAAGAATATATTAATATATATATATATATTATACTTATTATATATATATATTATATTATAAAATATTATTATTATATATATATTAATAATATTATATATATATAATTATTATATAATATATTATATATTATATACTATAGATTTATATATTATTATATATAAGTATATATAATTATTATTATATATATATATATATATATTTATATATATATTCATTATATATAATATATATATATAGTATATAATATATATATTCTTATATACTATACTATATATATCATATATAATATATATATTAATATATTATATATAATATATATATATAACTTATTATATATATTATATATAAAGTTATATATAATATATTATCGCAGAATGGGCGACGCTTAATCTTTTTTGGTTGGGTGTGCCTGCGCCTAATGCGCCTGCCGCGCGGAACCTAGCGCCTATGCGCCTACTATTTTTGTCACATCCAGCGCTCTATTCGCACTCTTGAACGTATGAAATTATGCGCGCTGAAGATGGTCGGCTGGATTTTATTTGCCAATAAGTTAACTTTAGGTCGATTTCAAAGCATGCTTTATAAGAAAGAAAACACATTTATTAATTTTTGTAATTTAAAACACCGTTAAACTAATATTCTACTACGGTCCTCTCCTCTCCTGTGCCTTGTGAGTCATGTTTCCACAGACGGATTCAGCACGAGCGGTGAAGAAGTTTGAACATTTTCAGAGCCATAGTTGCCACTTTATATTCAGTTTAAGAACTACTTGAATAGTATATACTATATATATTATATTATATATATATTATAATATCATATATATCTATATATATATATATATAGTAATATATATATATATATATTATATATATATATAAAAATATATATATATATATATATATATTATATAAATATATATATTATATCTATATATATATATTATAAATATAATATATATTATTATATATAATATGATATATATATATTATTATTATATAGTATTAATATTATATATATATATATATATATATATATATATGTATATATATATATATAATATATTAATTATATATATTATATATATTATATTACTATATATTATTTATTATATATATATATATTATAATAATAATTATATATATATATATAATATATATACTTATAATATATATATATCTTATATACTATCATATCATACATTATACTATATATTATATTATATATATTAATATCTATAACACATCTATATTATCATATACTCATCATAATATACTACTTCTATATATATATATACTATTCATCTATATATTATCAATATATTATAATACTATATACTCATATCTATATATTCACGTTATTACACTACGGTCTTTATGAAGATACAGCTCTTTGCCACGCTCTAACGCTCTAACTTTATTAAGAGCGTAAAAAAACTTGATCTTCGCATCCCTGTTCCTGCTTCCATAGGCGCGGCATTGAGGCGCAGAGAATTGGCTGAGCCTCTTGCTTAGTCCTTCCCCGCCTTTTTAAAATTGTTCCGCGCCTACTGCATCCTGTTGCGGCCTACAAATTTAGTAGTGCGCCATAAGGCGCATACCATAAGGCGCAACTCGGCTATCTGGCACGCAACACGCCCACAGCTTTCGTACTATATAATAACGTCATTATATATATACTTATATACTATTTCTATACTATAACGTATTCCCTATATATATATATAACCTATATTATATTATTTTCATATATACTTATTACTTACCGTATATTAGGTTTTTCAGTATTTGTATGTACTGTGAACTCTTGAAATGTGAAAGTTTCACGATACTTTATTCTTCGCGAAACCACCCGATGTTGTTCAATTTATTCCGGACGAATTCTCCAAAACTATATTATTTTACTTTCCCTTTTTGTTTCTCTTACTTTTCTTTAAACGTCAAATTGATTTTACATAAAAATTATCTCATTTACATTATTACATTATTATTAATTATTCCATTACTTATTATATTTATTTTATTTATTATATTATTATTATTATTATTACTTTATTATTATTAATATTATTATTATTAATATTATTATTATTTATTATTTAAGGAAAAAATTAAAAACAACAGCTATTTTACCATTGAAATATATTCAGCTATTTTTTAAATATTTGATTATTTATTTATCAATTTATTAATTATAATTGTTAATATAAATTTTCACACTTTTATTTTTAAATCAATATTCATCGCTACTCATCTTTGTTTCTCTACCTACTTCTCTCTATTTCTCTCTTTCTTCTTTTCTTCTCATCTTCTCTTCTCTTCTCTTCTCTCTCTTCTCTCTCTCTCTCTCTCTCTCTCATGTTCTTCTATTGTCTCTCTACTCTCGGTCTCTCTTCGTGCTAAATTGGCTTAAGGTTAGCGTTTTAATGTCTCCATAACAAAACTTTGAATTGCTTATTTGATTACTTTTTAAAGTTGTCATGTATAGAGATGTACAGAGTTGGTAAAAGAACTACGAGTGTGTAGGAATAGAAATGATTAAAAAGAAGATTAAGATATTGTAAAGCGATTAAAACTTAAAGAGTCGTAATGAGATGAGAAGAATAATAGAAAAGGATATGTGAAGACGAGTATAAAATGAAGATTAAGATTAACAAAATAAGCAGGCGACTCAGATATGAGGAATTAAAAAAAGAATTTCTATTTAAGAAATATGTAAATGAAAAATCATAATAAAAAATATAATAAAGGGGAAGGGTGTGAGGGGTTACACTCAGAGGGCCTATACATAAATCACCTGTAAAATGATATTATTAATGAACTATATCAAGGAATAAAAAAATGAGAGAGCATATAATATAGATAACAATAAATTAAGTGTAAGATAAGTCGAATTACTTGTTTTTCAATTTCAAAAACTCTTTGAAATATAAAAGTTTAGGTATATCCACACAAGCCCAACAAATGTTCTTACAATTTTTATTATATTGTTGTAATATATCACATAAATTCGACTCATACTATATACGGACTATATACGCTCTAATTTAACAAAAGCATATTTGAACAACACCACTAAACTTACCTCGCTCTACATTAAATCTCAACATGTACCACGCACTCACATAAGTAGCTTTGCAAGCTCAATCAGATTTAAACAATATAGATTTTAATACACAATTAAATTAAATCTAACATCTCAATAATTATATGAATATATCATTCATCTATATATCCAATATAGGATTTCAAATGTATTTTTTGTATTTTGTAATTTTCGACACACAAATAACATACGAACCTATTAATGAATTCTAATATTTCTAGCATTAATATATTCACATCTACTCTAATATGTCATAGATAATGTTGAATTTATAATCACAATTACATATTAACATTCAATAATTAAGATATTAAATTTGCAATATTATATAAACTAGCTAAATAAAGATAACTTTCTTGCACCTTTATTTATATTCTTAATGATATATATTTTATTTAAAATATATAGTTTTAATATTTATATACATAAGGATTATTAATTAGTTATATTATTTTGCAGATTATTTGTATACTAATAATAATAATAAATTATTATTTTACGTTCCAAGTTGTTAGTGTTGTAATATCGAATGATTATATAGGCAGTGACTTTTTTATATAATGAGAATGATGTTGATAAAGTTTTTCAACTCATTGTTAATGTGGTTCTATATATTTCTCTGTGTTATATGATAATATGTAATAATAAAGAATAATAATTATCGTTGGTTGTTTATGTATCGCTGTTCCACGTACTGTCTCATAGAAGTTTTGTCTGGTTGTTGATTTTGCTTTCATTATATGGGTCTCTCAGTTGGAGTATGATATTTTTATCCGTGACTATTCTCTCAGTAGGGGAAATTCACTATTTTGGTTTGTGGGCTTGGCTATGAACTCATTAACTGTTTAAAGGACTGTGTGGTTGTTAATTATTCTGATTTGTAAGCTGTTAGATGTTATTTTTGTAAGTATTGATCTTATAGAGATAGTGTGTATTCAATTTCTACAATTAATATTAGATATTCAATAGTCGAAATTTATTAGTACATACTAAATAATATCTGAATTTTTTAATATGTAAATCTTGATAATGTTTATTCATGGATAATATAGAGTATGAATAATAATAATGATGTGAATTGTATAATTATTGTTTAATTAATAATAATAATAAATAATTAATAATAAGAATAAATTTTTATCATGACTTTCAAATTTATATTATATAATAATGATATGATATAATCGAATGGATAAATTGAGTAATTTTAATGTATCGAGGTTAATGTTATAGTGATATTAATGAATATTATATGATTAAATATATGAATAGTATGATTTCTCCAATTGTTAAGAAGACTATTTACGTACATATGATAACGACTATTTAGCCTGAGTTATGAATTATATGTGTGTGGAGTGTTTAGCTGCGCGAGTTTAAAATCGCATTTTGATGTGTGGAATTTGTATGATTTTAGAATGGCTTTTTGTGTGCATCAGTAATGCCTCCTGCCCTCGCGTGCGCTCATCAATTCTGTATATGATGAGGGTAGTTTTTATATGCTTGTTAGAATAAATTATAGGCATAATTTATCTACGTGATGAGATATTACAAAAGTCGTGCTCTTATCATCTGGTCTCTTGTCTTATTGTTATTCGCTTAGTGCATACTGTCGGCAGAGATGATATGGTTCTTGTACTATAAGAAGTCACCTTCATTGAGGTGTGATGTATGGATGTGCAAAGGGAACATTGTGGCTCTTATCTACTCGCCCGTCATAGGATAATACTCAGTTTGTGGTGTTAGGTGGACTGTATGGCGCAATTAGTTTACTCTCGGAGAGCTGATAAGTCAGCAGTGTGATAAGGTTTGTGTTGTCAAAGTTGTAATTATTAAGGTTTTATCTCTAAGTTATGTAGTGTGCTAATAAGCTACTGCTTAGAGATATACTCTCTTCTCGCCTGCTATACACGACGCTCTACTTTTTTCATTGATGGGATCTGTAGTAGTCTTCTGACGATGTCTGTTGTCTCTGTGACGTTATTCGCCTTGTGAAATGGTGGAAATCAATCACTCAATGGGTGACTTGTCTTACACGGAATGTACGCTCGAGGATAAATGAGTTGTGTAGGAGTTAATAAGTATGTGAATGTATTGAAGTAGTGCACTGCATATTGGTTGGACAATGTTTCATTGATAATTTCAGATAAATTTTTGATTTGATCTACCCGCTATTTTTGCCATGGCAGGTGTGTAGCATTTTTAATATTCTCTCAATGCTATGCTTGTTAAAGTGTATCCTGTAAGAAGGATTTTATTATATACGAACTATCCAAATATTCGAAATGTGTCGCTCGAAAATTTTAGATAAAAATATCCCCATTTATATTATCCAATTGTGCGTAAACTATGCCTCTATATGAATAGACTCGACTCTGTGTTATTTGTTACGCTTACCTTGCGTTTTGTATGGTTGAATAAAGGACGTGAGAATTGTTTTATGTCAGATTCAAATTGGGCTGATGTGCAAGGTGATGAAAAATAGAACGTGTAGTATAATAGAGTGCAAACGGTTTAGTGTTTTTTGTGAATCTACTGCTTTCACATCTAATTGTCAATAGCTGAAGGACCATTGAATACTATAACTCGAACACACTTTGTTTACAACTCACACTCTGGGACTATATTCACTTCAGATTCTGCAGCAACCTGGAAAATGTATGGTGTTTCTCTATATTCTCTCTTAAAAAACGACTTTTAGTATCTTTCTTTGAGTTGTCGAGAACGCGGTTCATACTTGGAATTTCTTATGTGCCAATAAATCCGTGCGCCAACTAAGGTCTATATCCTTATCCTCTCACTCAGTAGAGTAGAAATATAGAAAGAAGAAATGAAAAAGAGTATAATGGATTGAATAGATACCATAGTTCCTGACATGATTCTCAGTGTTTCGTAATAGATGTTCTATTTTAAATACGTATTCAAAAAAATCAGACTCATAGATATTAATTATTGCAATTTAACCATCTGCCATTATAATACTATTCGGCCTCCTTATATAACTTTCTAAGAAATACTTAATAAATCTACTTCAAAACTAAACTCAGAACTAGATTTTTTATACTATATATACCTAAATAGGGTATTCTACGTGATGCAGAAAAAGCATGAGTAAACCGTAGTGAGTCTTTTATAGTCAAGACTTTGATAATATATAATAATATTCTATTTATGCTTTATCGTCATTATGAATGTGGTTATTATTATTATACTGACCCTCTAGTTAACTAATTTCATACTAACTCATCGTTCCATTGAAGCCACGGTTATATTTCGATATAGTATATAGGTAGAGTACTCATGATCATAAGTTACTGTAATAAACTGTTGAACACTGGAGAGATAAACAGGGTTTTTAAATACAAGTGACGCAACTAGTAGAGAACTTATATCTATATCGATATTATATGGAGATATTATTCACGTCAAAATCTACTAGAATCCATAAGTATAATATAGTGATGATCTTTGTTTTTAGCCTAGTAATTATCTCAAGTATCTTTATATTTCATCTAATATTATTGTAAAGCAAATTTCATAGGTTATTGAGTTTATTTATATTATTATATACACTAAATGTTTATCATTATCACTATTATAAATATTAATAACTTTTCAGATGCTAATTTTACGGTATAATAATAAGTCCATTGTTTGAGATGAAGTAAATACCTATTGAAATTTTTAGTGTCTTGGGTCTTTCTCATCCCGATAAATTTGCACTCACTAGGTATATAGTATATGATATATTCCTTCATCAGTCTAGTATATTGATATTTCATTATATCTTTGGTCACAGCCCAGTTCGTAACTTTATAAATGAAGCTGTGAGAGAGTACGTCCACTTGTGGTTTAAATTACTCTCATATTCAAATACATATTTCCTTAATTACTATATTTCTTTTAGATTTTTCTATAAGCCCCTTGAAAAATAATTGAGCCAGGTATTTTGTAGATACACCTGGTGCTTCGACGATACTAAAATATTTATTCATATCAACGATTTGCTTTGTGAGAGATAATGGAGCGTTTTAGAATTTGAGCCTTTTACTTATGTTTATTTTATTTCACTTTTTATCCATTCTATTATCCTGAAGATGAGAAACGTGTATTTTCGAAACGTGATTTTAATAAAGCAAAACAAAAACACTTGTTCTAGAGTCCCATTTGTGGGTTCCTGCGTTTCTATACTCTTAACTAAACTATTAATGCTACTAGGGATCATAATTGGTAATTATATCTGTATTACGTTGTTCTCTAATGTAAAATTCCGTATATGGACCAAAATTAACTAATTTCTAAATATTACTTTATTCTTAAAGATAATTTTTTTATGCTGTGAAATACCAGGAATGATATAATTGTTCAATCATTCGAAAAGTCACAAACGAACACACATCTACAAGCGTTTGTATACAGTAATTATTAAAAAACAAAAATGGATATAGTACTCCCCAGTTTTATATATTAACAAATAAGGACATAGCTTTCTTTTTTAGAAGGTCAAGAGACTCTATGATCTATGGTCATGTACCTGTCTTCTGCCCCTAGAAGCAGTCGACTCCATTGTGGTATACTAGACAAAAATATAAAGTTATTAACAACTTCAGCGAAAATAAATAAAATTTTATTTAATCATTAATTGCCTAATTGAAGACATTTTTACCAATGAAATAAAAAAAAAAAATTTATATTACAAAGCATATGAAATAATATTTTAAAAATTGTTTATAAAATGTTGGAAAATCTGTGTGATAATGAAATCTTTATGATAATGAGAAGAAGAACGAAGACTTCCTAATACGCTTGGAATATAATGATAGGATACGATCTCAAATAGATGCCAATAATTCGTTTTTTTCTTCTTGGCTAAAAACGTAAAGTTTACACTTTTTACATCATACTCAAAAAAATCATTTGTTAGCTTGGGGTTTCTCGGCCTATCATGAGGAGGACGACGTAGGTGACTTCGTCCCCCCTCTGTCCTCCGGCGGCTCGAACCTGCCTATAATAGAATAATATAAAATAGAAAAATTAACATTTTCTGATAGAGCTATTATTTCAATAAAAACATATATATTGGTGGACAAACATCAATTGATGTCGCACACTACCTGCAGAAATTAGGTAAAAGGTTGTGATGTAAGAAGAGTTCACTCTACTTCACAGATGATTGTATGAGAGACTTAATACTCATGATGCATCAGACTCACAAAAGAGATTTTAAACAATAATAGAACAAGTTAATATATTATATATGAAATTTAGAAATAAAATAATTGTTTTTTAGTTCTCATCGATCGAAATTTCTTTTTTGAAAAATTCATAATAATTGTTATTATATTTTCCTTTATATGTTATATATTTTTTCAGTTAATATGCATGAATTGATTATTTCAGTATATAAATTTCAGGAGAAGAGAGGGATGGGCTCTCAATAAGCCGTCTTATAAAGGTAAATTTTATTTAGTATATCTAATAATTTGAAAATATATGATTATTTCATCTAAAAATAGGTTAAAGAATATTACAATTTAGTATATAAAATATTAACGCGTATCACTCTCACTGAAGACCTGACTACTCAACATATGCCGCTATGTGCAAACCGTAGTTCGGTGATATATTGATAATTATATATAGTAAGTATAGAGTGACTAAACATCCCGAAAAATTTACGATATTAGTGCATAATTCGCTCACTGAAATATTAATAAAGTCTTAATTATAATATCTGATTGAATTACACAGTATCAATAAAGTACTTAATAGCTATATTATATTATATTAATATATATAATGATTATATATATATATATATATATATTATACTTATATATTATATATTAATATATATACTATAATATATATATATATATATTATATATATTATATATATATAATTACTATCATATATCATTAGTGTTTGGCGACCGCACGGTGCGGTTGCGGTGCGGTGCGGTGCGGTTGCGGATGCGTGCGAATAAAAATCAGAGTGACTGCGTGCGGTGCGATGCGGTAGCGGAAGAAATATAAAGTGCGGTGCAGGCGAGCACTGAGAAATTGTGGATGCGGTACGCGTGTGTGTTGCGTGGTCGAGGGCCTTCTTGATCGCACGCACCCGCACGCAGTTCCCGAAATTTCTAAAATAAAAAACAATGAAAAAAGAAAATTTGAGTTTATATTATATGTAATATATAATATAATATATATAATATTTATATATATATTAGTATATATATATATTATATTATATATATATATATATTAGTTACTATATATATATAATATATATATTCTTATATATATATATATATATATATATATATTATATAAATATATGTATATATACTATATATACTATATATATATATATATATATAATTAACTATATAATATATATATATACTATACTATTATATATTTTATATATATATTAATATATATACTTATATATATATAATAATATATATATACTATATAAATATATATAATATCATTATTATATATATATAATATACATATATATATATTATATATTATAATTATATATATATATATATGATATACTTATTTACTGCCCCTTCCGAAGTGTATTGAGTAAAGAGATTCTATCAACGTGATATAGTAGCAAGGAAAGCGGTTATTTACTAAAAAAGTTACTTTTATTTATGTGACAAGTAAATTAACGATGATATAGGTCATTTAAAGTTTAGTAACAAACTAACTTACTTATAAGCACGGTGCTGATATATCCTGTATCGATTGGTATCTATCTCAAAATTAATCGAGTGATAGGTATATAAATATAATAGTTTTCAATTTACTAGAGGTCTATTATCACTATCATTAATTGGTACCTATATAACAGATGTAACTCATAAGTAAATTTAGTAAGTAGTAAGAGAGTGCTAATTCGTCTCTTATCTTCATCATTTTCTAATTACTAATGTTCATTGTTTAACTTAGATATTATAATATACTCTTTCCTTGAGATAACTTATATTACGTATGAATGGTGTAATTGATCAAATACTATAAGTGTATTTTGCTGATTATCATAATAGATATCATTTAAATGATCTAGGTAAGTACTCAAAAGAATCAATATGGTATTAGTAAAGAGTAAATTGTCAATGGTAAATTGGAGTAATATTTTTTATTATCATAGGCTCGAGCTCTACTGTCCTGGTATTATATAGAGATATTTTCACAATTATAAGTTCTATGCACCTTATACAATCATATTTTCGATATATACTGATAAACGTCATGTATTACTGTAAAGTTAGTAGCGACTTTAATTCTGCTGTATTTTATAGATATTCTATCAATCCCAAATATATAGTGTCGATATATATATTAATTAAAGCTGTTGCACGCTAAATATGACTATATTTTGTGAAATATATATGTGAAGTAACTTTCGTCATGACCTTGTTTAAGAATATATTTATCACACATATTTATTAATGTATTGTAATGAACTGATAACGGTATGTTCTTGTGTTGTATTCACTCAAGTGACACAGTGAACTTATAGAGGATTAGATTTATCCAATCTTTGTAGATCAACTTATACCATATATTTTAATATCAGATCTACCTAGCTGAAATCTACCTGCTTATAGACGTATCAGTGAAAGTAGTTATGTGTAGCACGTACACTAATTATGGCTTTACATAGACAATTTAATTGTCTCAACTCTAGTCCATTATGTATAATTACTTTAGCTGTGATGAAACAAAGAAATTGTTTTAATAACTTGAGTATCTGATCATCTGATCGGTGGTTGAATAGATAACTTGGTGATTTTTTTTTGATAATAGTAGGCTATATTATAATTCATGATAATAACTTATAGTTTTATTTAACTCTTATTTCAATACTTTTTTACTTATTCTCATAATTATAATATCTTGATAGTTATTGCCTTATGTACAGTATCATGTGTTGAAGAGAATAGATTTAACTTTCGCTAGCAGAAACAAAACCAAGATTTTCATATAATACTGTAGTAACGAATAAATCAAGTAAAGATCATCTTCATTAACTATCATAGTTCTGTAAATATTTACTAATCTATCTTTTATATGTATTTATCTTATAATCATTATGCTCCCAGATAATATTATTGTATTATTATCATATATATAGTTTAAAGAGTAATCTGATTCGTTCTTAAAGCTGGAAATTAGGTTCTTTACTCTTTTTTTCTTCATTTTATATATTCGTACTAATATCTATTGTCATCTTTTTCCTTTGCAAGAACTAATTCATTGCAAAGTTACGTTTGCACGTTGTCATGGGAACAATTATCGACAGTAATCCCAAAGACACACTGGTAAAGATACTTTATGCGGATTGCTTCAACAGTGATGGGATCTATCCAAGTATGAGGCCTATCCCATATTCAATTTGATAGATTTTGACTGGATACAACTCAAATTATATTGGACTAACTTAATACCTTGAGACGGCATAGTCAAATAGTACTCATTTCTTAATCCAAATATACTCTTAATAATAAGAGTGTTAGTATTAAATTTATATTATAACTATAAGTTTCCTAGCTAAGAATCACAATTTTATCTAATCGCATTTCCATAATAATAATAATAATATGCAATATAATATATATATATAATATTATATATCATAATACATATACTATATATATATATATTATATATTAGTAATAATAATACTATAAATATATTATTATTATTTAGCGTTATATGCAAAATAAATTTTATTATTTAATATATTTTTAGGATGCCGAAACGTCAATGCGGAATATATTATATATTACGTACTATAAATATTAATATTTAATAATATTATATATATATATATATATACTATATACTAATATCATTATATATTATTATATATACTAATAATATTTATTTATTATATTTATATTATATATTTAATCTATATTATATTAGTATATATAAATATATATTATATAATATATATATTAATATATATTAATAATATACTATATATATATATATATATCTTATATTTATATATATATATATAATAATTATATATTAATATACTACTAATATATATACTTATTAATTATAAATATAATATAATATCATATATTATTTTATCTTATACCTATTACTCTTTCCCTCCTGAGAGTATTTAAAGAATGAACCGTGGCAATCTAGAATAGCTACGAAATATAGGTCGGAAAAGAAAGTAGAGAGAATGTTATGGAGGAAATTATATATTTTGAATAAGTAAGTTTAGAAATCAATGTCACAGCAAAGGATTTGCAAAATTGCCGAGGAGTAGTAGCCAAATTGTCACAGAGTAGAGAAAGATTATCAGTCGAAGGTTGCTTGAGGAGAGACTATGTTGTCGATCTGAGTGATATAAGTGAACCAGCAACACGTTGTTATAATCCTTTTTATGACATATCTCTATTAAACTATTTTTATTTAACAGTGTCTTTCATATGTATAAAAAAGTCGCTGACCCAAAGTTAAATACATTACTTTTTACTATTACGCTATTTTTTACCTTTCTTCTCTTTTATGTACCTAATCTTTATTTCTTCTTGTGTCTTTTTATCATGTATTTTACCATTATCTCTATATGCCTTATACATGTCCTTTTCTTTTCCTCTTTACACCTCTTCTTTATCTGTGTACTTTTCTTTGTCATTTTTCTACCTTCTTTATCTATATTCTTACCAGTATCTATTTACTTATCTTCCTCATCTATTTACATTTTCTTTATCTCATTAAATATTTTCTTTACTTACATGTGACCATTTCTTAATCTCTTAGCAAGTCATCTATATCTATATTATTTTACTTTATCCCTTTTGAAGACTTATTTATCAATGTACATTTTCTTATCTCATTACATGCCTTCGTTATCTAATCTTTATCTTCGGTGTTCATGTCTTGTTCTTCATGGAAGATAATTTCTCTCTGGAGATTCATTTAATGGATTTCAGACATAATTCGAATCCAATTTTAGGATGTCTGAATAGGAAATATGAATGGTGCAAAGGAAATATGAATGATGTAAAGGAAGAAGAAAGTGAATTATGAGATATTATGAAGGGAGGAAGGAAGAAGGAATAAACGGATAATTTATGTACAGTACTTTGAAAATAGAGTAAGTATAGACAGATATCATCTAAAATATCCATTTATATACATAAATATTTATTTTGATTCCACAAGGTACTATTGTAAAATGCAGGATAAAATTGTCGTCTAAACGTTAATTGTAAGTTCTTCTTTAGCGATAGGAGTAGTAGCGAAAATGACATCAATAGAATCAGGGGTCCGCCTGATATTTTCTCTTTTCAAATTAGGAATTTTATTCAAAATCATATAATTTTTCTTTCAAAGAATGTTAAAAAGATTCAAAATTGTACCTGTGAACTTAACAGTTGTGTATAAATTTCTCTAGAATTCCTTAAATCTACTCTAAATCTAAGTATCCAGAAATAAACTTTGACATTCGCTGACAATAATTCAATCAGACCATAATCATTATAATTACGTTTTATCATTAGATAAGAAAACTTAAACAAACAAAGCAAAACGAGCATGATAAATAGATTGCGGAGGATAGATAAATATCACATCTAAAAAGGAGAACATAACAATTAAGATATATAATATTTCATAATATAATAGTACCATTCAAACAAAAAATATGTTATAAATAATTTAATGTTTATGTAAACTTATTTAGTTTCTTATATTTCTTATTTCTTTTCTTTTTTCCATTTTTTTTTATATTCTTATTGTAAAAAGTTAGGTTATATAACCGTAAACATATAAAGTATAAGAATACAAAACCATACTAAGAGGTATACTGTACAAAACATATAAGAAATAATGTTTATAACAATATAAGATATAGATATAACACTTAAAGAATAGGTATTTAAATGTAACTTATGTATTAAGAGTATAAGATATGTACTTATATGTAACTTACATACTAAAGAACGAAAATCCCGCGCCACAGACACACGAAAGTTCGACTTCTTACTTACATTATATTCAAATCCGCGCGTAGATTCCCGCCGTAGAACACATGATGTAAGTTATCGTCTTAAAACAACTAGTATACACAATATACAATTTCATACTTACTTCAAGGAATCCGTTGAATAAATATGGAGATGACACAATTTATTATCTGTGTTTCTCATGGGTAATAATTATATTGTTGATTTTTTATTTGCATTGATTATTATTATGTTTTTTGGTTTAGTTATAGCTCCACTGCTGGCAAAACCGTACCACTGTGGTTGTAGATTGACAGTAGTTGAGGTAGGTTAGAAGTTGAGGTGTTAAAATATTAGAAGAATGAGTTTGTACATCGTTATAGGCCAGTAGAAGGAAAGTTAATGGCGAGAAATATTTCTACGGGTACATTCTTTTGAGAATAGGGTAGGAGCAGAATAATCAAACACGTAGTGAATTTGGCGAAGCTTCGGAATAATTTCAGTGAAAGTTAGGTGTCCCAATTCAGGAGGAAACTCTCTTGATTTCAAAGGCAAATGAAGAGGAATGTCCCCTTGACTTAGAGAAGCACGGAGGAATGTCGCTCGGACTTCAGATGGTAGAAAGAGCACGGAGGATATCTACTCTTTGGACAAACACATTCCAAGGGAAATTGCGTAAATACTATCGGAAACAGATCTAGAACTGATACATGGTAGGAGTTTTGGAGTCCCAGTAGATTTTAGTATGCGTGATTTCAACTGAATAAGAAAGAAGGTGAGTTTCAGGCATTAGCTGGAGTAGGAGGTGACAACTCGGTCTCGCATGACTGCGAGAGTCTCATTGGAGAATTACGAGGACCTCTATAATTTGTGGATTGAAGACGTAGAGAAGATGCTTATTCGTCTCATCATCCTTAATTAAAAGTTTGTCTATCAGGAGAAACAGGAGAAGAATTGGCATATTATGGGTATTCATCATAATATCTAATAGGCTTCTAAATAACCTTGCTGTTGGTCTTGGGAAGAAGGAGACCACTACTATGAGTGAAAACGCTAGAAAGACAGAGGAGAAACTTATGCAGTAAACTCTACCCAGACAAAAAGTTATGTTGAGAGAAGGGAGAAGAAAGCTGCGGAGAGCTATAAGAAAATTATTCTTTCGTAAAGAAATGTGTTTAAATACTGGATTAAAACTTCCACTTTGGATCTGGTGGCCCAACAGATGAATCTGGATGAACTTCTTTGGTTGTTTGTTGAGGGGAGTATGATGAACTGGTCTTGGGGAAGACTATACAGGAAGACGGTACGAAGACTCCAGGTTGAGATCAGTAGATTACATCCTTTGTATGTTGTTTCCGCGGTATTGTTTGTCTGTCTGTCTGGCGATAGCCGTGTCGGCAGTCTGGTGCTGTTGGCTGAACTCGTGAGTTGTTGTTGCGACTTGTGGTTGAATGTGGCGGAACCTTCGGAGTCGTGTTTGTTCACATGCTTGGCTACTGGACAGTGGCAACGTATAATTGCATATCATACTTCATCATCATCATCTTGTCTGAATGAGTATCAGAAAAAGGGCCCCCTCCACGGGGACGAAGGCGTCGAGCAGGTGGAGGTTGGGGAGGCGGCCGGCGAAAACACAGCTGGACAGGTTGCGGGGGGCAATGGAGGATTTGAGAGGGGATTCATAGGATTGCCAACGCGCGACGAAAGATTGTTGTCCACCGTTTTAACGATCGGCATGGGAAGAATCTTTAAATTATCCACATGAGACTTCAAATTCTCTATTAGTAACAAGACATCTGAGAAGATTTTGTTGTTTAAATTTGAAGAACATGTTATAACTAAAATAAAGACCAAACCATTCTTGAATAATTTCGGAGAAAATGGTGAGGTTGTTACAGGCAAGTTAAATAGACGATAATCTCCAACACGTATAGGGGGGACACGTATAGGAGCCTTGAGTGCTGTGTTCGGGATTCTTAGCTGTTTCTTTTCTTAATTTACGAATGCCAATTACGCGGATGCGCTGCTCTTTCCGGCCATTCCGGCATTAAAATCATATAGATGAATCCTTTAAAGGCGTGTTCTTATTAAACAAAGGAAAACATAGTCAGGAGGTCGTAGGGCTAGACCTACGAACATAAAAATGGACCAGAAAATGAGGAGTATTACCAATAGAAGAGTTATAAGTAGAATTGGTTAAGGTAAATTTGGCGCAAAAAGCAATGTATTTTCCCAATCGTCGTGGCTGGGCGAACACAAAATGACGCAATAATCGCTCAATGCGTCATTATTCTCTTTCCACCAAGACTGTTGCTTTTGAGGATGTCTCGGCGATTGCTGCGATTGTTTAATATGCCACGTTTTGCAAACTTCGTTGAAAAACTCTGAGGTGAACTCGGCAGCTCGGTCTGTCTGTTATAAGGATTTCCGCGTACAGAAATTGATGAAAGAAGGATGTATTTAAGAGAGTTTCTGCAACTACTTTCCACCCGGGGAGGCTATCAGGGCAATATTTCGCTAGTAGCGAGTAAGTGCATTCCTTAATAAGACCAATGATGTATTTAGCGTCTGCTAATTTGCACTTTGGAAGTGCGGCTATTGTCGGTCTAGGTGAGCTCTTAGAAAAGGATAGAAAGGCCAAAGGGATAGGGCTTGATAGCAAACGGATGGGCGTTTGGAACGCTTTGACGTTCAAGACAAGGAAGTACATTGTTTACAGAAGAAAGAAATAAAAGTAGAAATTCGAGGAAAGGTATATCTTTCTCTAACACGGTATTCAGTGCGTTCGGCACCTGGATGTCCTGCAGAAAGTGTGTTATGATTCAAAAATATAAGTATATATGAGAGAATCTGGAACTTCAAGCAGATATTTGTTTTTAGGAGAAACCCAATAAAGTAAACCTTTGACTATAAGATGTGGGAGACAGCTGTCCGGGTTAGGAGAATTTTCAATGTTATTGATAATTTCTGATAGTCTAGGACAATTACGCTGTTCCTGGAAAATAACATCATCTGTAAAAGTGTAGACTCTAGTGTCGGGAAAAACTATTGGAACAGGATTATGAACAAGAGCTATAGAAGGCTCTTCTGGATGATTCTGAAACTCTTTAAACCGAATGGCAGAAGTTTTGTGATCAGAATCGTCTTCATTAGAAGAAGAAAGGTGTCCAGTGTCAGGAACTGGGTGACGACTAAGATAATCCGGAATAATATTCAGTTTACCCTCGATATGAATTATCTCTGGGTTGAAAGACTGAATTTTGAGATTCCACCTTTCTAGACGACCAGCTAATTGTTTATGTCTGAAAAGGTGTACTAATGCGGAATGATCCGTGTAAATTTTAAGGGGATAACCAAATATGATAGTTCTAAATTTGGTTAAAGCGTGTACTATAGCCAACGCTTCCTTTTCAGTCGTGCTATAGTTGATTTCAGCTTTACTTAACATTTTGGAAGTGAAAGCTAAAGGTTTTTCTTTTCCATTTTCATCTAATTGGGCTAATACAGCACCTATGCCGAAATCAGAAGCATCTGTGCTTAAAATAAACGGTTTAGAGTAATCAGGGAAAGAAAGTGCTGGGTCTAAAAGTAAAAATTTCTTTCAAAGAGTCATAAGCAGATTGCTGCTCGAAATATCAAAGAAAATGAATATTCTTCTTTAGGAGCAGAGTTAGAGGCTGCACAAGGAAGAATAATGAGGTATCATGTGGCGAAAATAATTGAAGAAACCAAGGATTGAACGGACATCAGACACATGTCGGTAGGAATTTTAAATCCTTTTAATAGCTTCCAATTTAACCGGGTCAGGGGATAGCCCCTTTTCACGTGGATTTTAAAACCTAAGGAAAGTGACACCTACTTATAAAGAAAGTAACACCTTCTCGAGCTTATTTTGATGTGGCATTATTTAACATTAAAAACCTTTGTAAATTGTATTAATGGAAGAAATTCTTACTGAAAAATAAGAATGTCGTCCATAAAAAGTAAACAATACTACCGCCTAGCAAGCCGGAGAGTGCCATTTCCATGGTACGGCTAAAAATCGACGGAGAATTGCGCGCACCTTGAGGCATAATTCTCATTTGCCAATGCCCTCGAAGTGGAGGTAATAGCAGTTGTAGGGACGAGACGTTGGTTCGCATTCTAAGTGACTGAAGCCCGAGAGTAAATTCAATCGGCTAAAAACGCGTGCTGACCTATAAGGACAAGGACTTCCAGGCAATATTAGGCAGCGCGATACCTGGTTCCGGAACTGTGATGAATTCAACTTCGGTAATCACCACTACTCTCGATTTTTCCACCGTCTTTTTAGAATCAAAAGCAAGGGGAATTATTAGAGAGAAATACTAGGTTCTATGTAAGCCCTTTCCAAGCTTGTGCTTTCTACCCATTCGTCTATTTGCTTCCATTGTACTTCATGGTGGTTTGGGGGTAGAATTTATGAGAGTGTGAGCGTGTGTTGGGGTTATTTACACTAGTCCGGACTGCTTCCATGAAGTTTAATTAGAAAATTTGTTTTTTAAAGGGCAGGAGCTCCTACGGGGGGTCATCTACTAAAAGCAATAGATTTCTATTTTTAACCAAGGAAGGAAAGTGAGGCATGTCTTCAAGTTGTGAAGGGATTATTTTTAATAGACATATTTGTTTGATCCTTACTGGATTTCAGAGAGTAAATTTCTCTGTTAAGACCTTCCCGATTTTGGTGCATCGGAAAGACCTTTTAGAAGCATTGACTGTGTTAATCATATGGTTCTGGTTTTATAAAGAAAGGAGAGGCCTGTAGAAGTAGGCAAGTATTGCGTTATTAAGTATACAGATCTTGGCGCCTACATAATTTACTTAACTCTAACAAAATTTTCCATGTTTGCAATAGTTTAGAAAGAGTGTTTCCAAAAAATAGAGTGTACAGAAAAAGGATAATTCACTTTCTTCAGTAATGAGTGCTACAATTCTCTGTGGGGAAGAGAGCACCAATATTGGACGTGTACCTTTAACAGGGAGAAAACCTTGGTGAGGTAAATCTTCTAAGTCCGATGTGTGTCGTGATTAAGGTATACACATTATAAGAAAGGAATCGTCTATGACAACATTCAAAAGCTTTCTGTAATTGTGTCTGAGTAAGGCATCTGCCAAGCCTGGTGTAGGTGTGTTATAAGCATGTTGTGCGAGGAAGAAAAGAGAATAATTTTCAATTGGTTAACTAAGGTCGGGCCGGTGCGACGTAGATTAAGGAAGGATGTGAAATTGTATTAATCTCCTGTAAAGAATTAGGAAGGGTATTAGGAAAGGGCAATAAATATTTCTTGTGAGGTTCAGAAGGTATGTTTAAGTTTCTCAAGTTTAAAATGCTTAGTAGCTATACTTGCAAACTTTTGTCTATGAAAGTGTGTACTCTCTTACTATTTTATTTGTACTGTCCTAAACAATTTCTTCTGATGTTGTACTACTTCTTAGCAAGTTAAACCTTTTTCCAATGATCTTATATTCCATTTCATCCGAAAGGGAGAATAATAATTTAGTATTCAAGGTAGAAACGAGCAGAACGACACTCCGACTCCCTGGAGAGTTATACTGCTCATTATTTATAATCATTGATGTCTGAGAAGAATCCGACCTAGGATTAGGATAGCTTGTGACAGGACGCTCAATTAAATTATGAGGCAGTGGTGCTCCTATATTAGGTGACACCTGGGTGGTTCTATTAGGCATGCAAGTGTTGTAAGCTAATGGAACTGTGGTGCTCATGTTTAATTTACCTTCTGGTACGTTAAATTGAGATTTACTAGCATTATATGGAGGTTGCATTGGTGTGCACCGACCTAAATTGGCACGTGGTGATGTACAGTGCAGTTTTGGAGCCTTAACACTAGGGTGCCCTAGGGTGCCAAGGGGTGCCCTGGGGTGTACTGAAGAAAAATGCAATTTTTGAGCTTTTTCACTATGGTGCCCAAGGGTGCCAAGGGGTGCCCTGGGGTGTACTGAAGAAAAATGCAATTTTCGAGCTTTTTCACTATGGTGCCCAAGGGTGCCAAGGGGTGGCATGGAGTTTACAGCAGAAAATTGCAAGTTTTGATTTTGAGCTTTTACACCATGTTGCCCATGGGTGCCAAGGGGTGCCCGGGGGTGCAAGGTTTGACCTTCAACACTAATGTGCATAGTGCTGCGAGGTGTGGCACTGCGGTGCAAGGTAGTGCAAGGGGTGGCACCGGGGTGCACGGCAGTGGCCTGCTTGAAATCACTAAAATCTCCCTTATAGGGAGCAAAATTGGTCATGCAGCCTCTATTTGAAGAGGAGCGAATATATTCTCCCTGTATGAGGGGTATGAGAAGTCAAGCAGTCCTCCGGGGAGGAGCGATACAGTTTTGTTCAAGCAGCCTCTTAGCAGAGAGCGAGCGATACTAAGGTTATAGATCATCTCGGTACTGACAGGTTCTACACATGGGGTGCTGCTCCTAGCGTAAGGAGAGACCCTAATTGGAGATTGGAGAATACGTACCGGTACCAACAGTAGTATTTCCCGTCTGCTTCTGTGCATCTAGTATGTTGAATTCTAATACAATTACTTTATGATTACTTACATGAATAGTTCTATGTCGTTCTGGGAGGCGAGACTTAGAGTTGACTATAAGACCTTCTTACCTGTACTCACTAATATAACCTTGTGGGCGGAAAACTTGGATTGTTAAAGAAAGATGAGCACCCTCGTGCTCTTTACCCTTTTCTTATTAATTGTAATGGAATCTCTATAGTTTTACCACTAATATCGTCAAAACAGACACTATCTCTTCTTATATTTATCATAAGGGGCAAAAGTTTTAAAATATCGGTCCCTATTAAAATATCTAAAGGAAACGACGTGGAGTCTGAAACGACATAAAAGCTGCATTTAAAAGCTTTACCACCAATTATAACATGCAATTCTGTTCTTCCTTGTATCACTAATTCCTGACCAGATATTGACCTTAATGAAACATCAGGCTTATGTAAAACTGGGTTACTAGTAGTGTTTGTCTTATGGAAAAATCTACGGAAAAGACCCTCCTTGATGATTGAGCGCGAAGCTCCACTATCTAAGAGCCCTAACGTTTCAATCCTATGGCTGAAATTATGTGTAAGTTGAAAAGGAAGACCATATAAAACCCCTGGTTTCATATGATTAGAAGTTGTGAGTATGTATGATGGTGGTAAAGAAGAAAGAGTGTCTTCTATTAAAAAGGACATAGGGGAATCTATAGCGTTTATACTATCGACTCCGAGGGAGGTGGGGCAGTTATGAGTTGAAGTCAAATTCATAACGCCCCCTGAAAATTTGGATCTGTGTTATTTTCAGGATGTGGATAATAAGCTTGAGCTTGTTCATTAGTATAAGGAGTGTAATTCTCATAGGAGGACACAGGTTTGGTCCTGAGAAAGAGGATAGGCAGCAGCCTTCGTCATATCCCTACTATGCTATTGCAGCTGTAGCGCCCGTGACATTACTGGAGTTGAAAAAGGACGTTGAGAAAAAAGTGTTAGACGTATACACATTACAGTGTACAACATAGGACGCAATAATAGGTTTGTGTACATGGGAGTTTGTACACAGAGATATATACTATATAATGTTTAGTACGTTTGTTCTGTGTAGGATAGTTTAGAAGAGAGTAGAGGAATAAGGAAGAAGAGAGAGGTATGAAAGAGCTCCACTCTGTAGCGTTTCACTTTTGTAGCCTTACTCCCCTTTTCCTTATATTGATTCTTGCTCTGTTCATCTTCTAATTCTTTATCTGCTTCACTCACTACTTCCGCTCTCTTGTACCTCGTGGTATATTTGGGCACAGAGATTTATCAATACTTGCCGCAGTTCTTTAAAAGGTCAGCTATTCTGTGATAAATCAGAGCTTTGTACCATTGCCTCAAGGCAGAACTATAGCTGGTATTTACATTTTACAACTAGAAGCAAAATGGATCATAAACACCACTCCCTGGTCAAATGTTCCGTATCTCTCGCACGTTAGTTACACTTAGGCATGCTATCCTTTGGTTACTATTTCTTTCCTCGTAGCTCCTTTCTTTTCTTGTCTCTCTCTTAGTACCACTCTGGTCTCCACTATCTTTGGATTGGTGATATGTCGTACCATTCTTTTTTAGCAATCCGGACCCATTTTGTAGAGTCATTGATTTATGCATTAGCCTGTCTTGAAGTATATATTTATTGTTTTCTAAATACTCTTATTTATCTGAAAGTGTCTCACTGGTGCAGGTTCCAATGCTTTGGAAGTGTATATGATTACCTTTGATAATAAATGCCTCCGTTTAGTCTTTTCCGAGATACCTTCACCGTACTGAGCTATGGCATGTCTATCATAGTCATCTATGGCTACTGTGAGTTGATTTACAAACGATAAGAAAGTCATGTTCGATTCCCATATTATTTCGTCAATCTTATTTAATGAGGTGAATGTAGACTCTACTGTTGGGGGATCATAAGCACCCAGAAGGCGCCTAGCAAATACATTCCATTCAGTGGCATATTTCAATTCGGTTCTACCGTCAGATGAATTCCCTACTCACTACCACCTTGTGTTTTTGAGATAGTGTTGATTGATCGTAGCACAGATATTTCGCAATAATCGTAGTAAAATTGTCTGCTTAAAGGCATCTTCACACTTGGTCAACACTGATCTCTGATATAGCGTATTCTAGTACCAATATATCTTTCAACCCTATTTTTCATAACCACTATGATATCTGGGTGTGTGTGTTAGTATGTTATACAATCTCTGTATGATTCCTTGAATTGTTGTTTGTGTATTTTATATAGACCTGGTAGGATTATATTACAAAAAAGTGCGCACCTCTGGATGACTGCTTTTACTACTATTGCTTCACTTATTTGCATAGTGCATATGTGGCCTTATAGGTTTTATCAATATATTTATATCTGGAGTAGTATTACTATGCATGGCCAATTTAGATCGTTATGATGTCTATATCCCCCACCCTGACACTAAGCAGAAAGCTTGAGGTAACTACAGAGAGTAGTATAAGTAGTTTTGGCGTGCCCTATTGAACACCGTAGTTAAAGATATATTGACTGCTATCAGGGATAAGTTCTCTATAATATATATATTTATATCGAATAAGGATAGGACTAGTGGTTGACTGAAATATCCTCAACATCTTACCCCATAGTACTCTTTTACACGTAGCGTATTATCTTTGTAGTTGCAAACCCTCGTTGGTGAGTAGAGTATGATATAGGCAGCATTTATGTTAATCCCCCCATAGGTTAGAGTCCCGTGCAGGCGTTATGATTAGCAGAACTAGGGGGGCATGGTCCCTCCGCTGAGCACTAGTGACCATAGTGTAGTTTAAATATTCGGGTGTACATCGAGAAGAAAAGATAGGTGAAGACCGAAGATATATAAGAGAGCAGAGTAGTAAAAAAGAGTTGTGGATATCAGTAATGGGGTATTCTATGTGAGTGATAACAAATATGTATCAGTCGTAGGTAGTTCGTAGGGTCTATGCAGTAGTAAGGCTAGTAGATATATATAATATATATATATCACTTAGTATATATATATAATTATATGAATATATATAGTAAATTAATATATTATTATAGGTATAATATTATTTATAGTTATCTTTAATGATTATGTATATTAATATTTATGTTATTACACCCCCTTCCCTCCCCAAAAAAAAAAACGACTATTGTTGTTGTAGGTGCTGACGAGTGCATCGGAAAAGAATAAGTAGTAGAATATGACACAAGTCATAATAAGTAAAGCCGTCCTAGTCTACCGTCTGTTTGTCGCGGTGTATACCTATTAAATGAGAACTTCGTCGCTAGTCAGAAAATCCACCCAGACT
Source organism: Trachelipus rathkii (assembly GCA_015478945.1). Taxonomy (NCBI): domain Eukaryota; kingdom Metazoa; phylum Arthropoda; class Malacostraca; order Isopoda; family Trachelipodidae; genus Trachelipus; species Trachelipus rathkii. Next base: position 29,161 of record JABUQX010037407.1, on the reverse strand, counting down.
TCACTGTGAGAACGATAAACCTCTTTTTATGCATATGCTGTCAAAAAGTATAGGTTCATCCCATTTTGCTTTTCAGGTTTGTCCACACACCATTACTCATCATCATGAACCCCCTTCCATTCCACTCCTATTATGCACCTTTATTCTCGCTCTGCCAAAACTCACACCTCTCTCTTCTAGACATTGCGTTCACTGACTCAATCCACTTTTTCTTTAGTTCTCCAGCCGGTCGGATACCTGCACACTCACCACTAATACGCCCTTAAACCAACGACTGTTCATTCTCATCTTTCCATATGAACCAAACCACCCAACGTACTTTCATTTATCTTCTTTACCCCTTTCTTACCACCACCAAATTTCTAATACGTTTCATTCCTCCATTTTATTCAATTCTTTGCACACCTAACACACCCTAAGATTGTCCATCTTGACACGTTGAACTTTAGATTCTATACCTCTTATCCAGGATCCAATAGTCTTCACTACTTATGCATAGATAATATATTCATCAGGATGACTATACACATATCTTCTCTGGTGTGTAAAACTCCGGTAGCGCATGCTCTAATATAAGTCTTAGTCCTTTACGTCACACCAACGATTTTAATTGCACCATCCACCATCCTGCCATTCAACAAAACTTTCCTACTACATTCTGCGTCATCCGCTCCCTTTTCATCAACATATATTCTAAATATTATAAATCAGACACTGTTCCACCCTGCGTCACCATCAAACATAAGCTTTCACACCGTAGGGACTGTCCTCAATTACAATCCAAAACCTTACTCTTATCTACGTTGTACTTTTGAAACCCCTCTTTTTACACACACTACCAAATCTCTCCTCTACCAATCCTCTTAAACGCTCTTCAGATTCACCACACAATACGCAAATCATCCGCATATAAGTATTATTTATCTTATGCTCTACTTATTATCGTCCATCATTGTCTAAACACCATTTCCTGCCGACCACCCTCATCTCATATTTTCTTTCAATAGTACACCCATCTATATTATATCTGAATGTATTAACTCAAGGAGATACAATAATCATCATCCCGTGCCTCATCATTCCATCTAGAATTATGGTAATATTTAAACCATCACTTTTGACACCCATATTCTAATTTATATGCATGTATCTATCATATTATATAGTATCTGATACTTTTTTCCATTAGAAGTCCTATGCGTAACCACTATCACCATACTAATTACTAACACCTATCATAGTGCTTTCCCTATTAATCCTTCTATACGCCTGTTGCAAACAATAAAACCTAAATACAAATTTATTTTTCTTCTAACTCATTTTCTTCAGCATTGTCAATTGGTAATAAGATTTGATCCACATACCCTCTCTACCACTCCTAAACGCACCCACCTCTGTCCCTTCAAGTCAATCTAGTCCTTTCAGTCAACTCGACGCACTTCTTTTCAATATAAAGTACCAGACATAATCTTCCCTACAACAGTCAATAAACTAATTCCCGTAAATTCTTACAGTTCCCCTGTATCTTCCTAATCCTTTATATTGAAGGTACTATGCTTCTGCTCCTCACGAATCCGCTCCGAAAGTATACCCACATCAAACAGAGCTTTTCACTTACACAACTTCCCAAATTCTAGGGACCTAGGTACTTCACTTGCTTCGATCCGCTGTGCAAGAAAGGACATGTGATTCATGAATTTATCAACCAGTAAATTTTCACCTAGTATCTCTATCAGATCTATTACACATTTCTTCATATACGTATCGTCACTCTAACCATTACCTCCTCCATGCTATATGACCACTATACTCTCTATATGATATCTCTATATTGTCCAAACCATCTCAAAAACCACATCGCTAAATTCACTACTCATCCTTACTAAATATATTTAATTATACCATTCTTTCTAGAGAGCTGTTCTTTCCACCACTTCCACTCATAATCACACATTCGATCTCAGATTACAAAAAGCACCATCCTCTACTCATATAATTTTCCTTAAGCAGTCCCCTTATTCTCATTCTGAACCTTTTTCGCGCTTCCTTCCAGAGAACCAGAAAAGCTTCCTATTCCTCTTGTATAATCACCCCATTCAAGTCCTCCGTTCAACTGTTCATACCTATTTATTTACACGCTTTACGTAGCACCTTTTTAGTATTTCTTTATTCTTCTTATAATTATTCCAAAATCTTTCTTTTTTTGAAACTTTATCATCATATTAATATATTATATATATATAATAATTAATATACTTATAATATATATATTTATATATATATATATATAATATATATATATAATAATATATATATAATATATATATAATTATGATATTAAATATATAAATATATATATATATATATATTAATATTTATTTAGGAGGCCGTAATAACTTCAGCATTTCATTCAACGATTGGTAAGCAACTATAATCAAAGAAACCACACATCATATCCCAACAATCTTGAACCAACACTTGACCTATGTTTCAATCACCACTAGTCCTCTCTCTATAAAATACTAACACCTATCCTTCCTATTGTAAATATGACTTAACCCTTTATTATATCTCTTATTTATAATGGTTTAAAGGCCTCCACTAATTAAGGGTCAATTTACAGAGGATTGGACATCATCGGGCTGATTGGGAGCATTGTCAGCTTCGACTTCTACTTTAAACTATAATTGGAATGGCTGCTTTAACTCTAATGACGCTGGGCTTCTGCTACTAAAGTGAGAGCTGTTAATCGTTGGATGGATTATATATGAGCAGTTTCATTCTTACTATCTACTAAATCTTCTCTCCACATAATCCATGGCTTCGATATTGCTGTTCTCTTACCATTAAGGGCAAGTAGATCAGCTAGTTATCGGGAATGGAAATATCTTGCGTCTCCATATCACTCTACTCGCTTAATTTTCATTCAGCTAGTAATCGTTGCAGGGATACTCTTCAGACGAGCAAGAGGGCTTTCTTAAAACGAAAGTGCGCTAACTTACTTGTCTCTTACTGACAAAAATCTTTCTGGCCTCTCTTGCCAAAAATCATCTCTAACAACTTCTGTAAATCTGTATACCCTTCCTCCTCCTTTTTATTCGATCTGATTGCACTGTTGCTACCTCTCCAACTGAAAAGTCCATAATTCTCGGCCTCCTATTTTATCCTATATAACGTCAACACCTGGACGACTGGCATTCCTCCTCCTTCTTCTCTCAGGGGTCCTATGCCTTTGCCTTGATTTATATTTGTCGTGCATGAGCTCCTGAGATCTAATGAACGTAAGAAGCGGGTGGCCCGGATTGCATTCCTCCCGAGTTTTGAAATAGGGAATTGATGCTTACGTGCTGACGCCCGCCCCTCGTTCAACTTTAATATCTCTATGTCTCAATACTAGCACTTCCTCTCTAAGGTGGATAAGCACGCACATGTCTCAACACCATTTACCGGAAAAAGGAAGCCGCTCTTGATCTCTTAAACTTATCGCCTTATAGCTCTCATCTGTGTATTGATATCTCAAAATCTTTTTGAAAAACTTCTACAGCTTCTCATTCTTAGACCATTTTTTTGAGTATAGCTCATTTTCTCTTATCTTTGCCGATCGTCTCAAGTACGGTATTGGCGTTCAAAAAGGTCTTAACTACGTAATATGATCATTTCCTTATTTAACCAATTTATGTGTTCCGCCTTAGGAACACGGGGAGACTTGCGTGTATATATATATATATATACTATATATATTATAGTGATGGCATCGCATTAATATTCTAAAGCATTTACCGTGAGTAGTATAGTATGGCACGCGTCACTGCTCTCTAAATCCACTTCTTTGGGTTTCCTTCCTTCACTTCTGCTTACTTTATGAGTCAACTTTCTTCATAGTCACGCCAATATCGGTATTTGATATCAGTTGGTTGATATGGAGCGACTTCTTACTCTCTTTTTCTGTCATATATATGGTGTTCCTCAGGGTTCAGTCTTATTCTCCTCTTTATTCCTAACTTACTAATGAGATCTTACTCACCTGCACATTCTGTCACATTACCCCACGCCTACTATCAAACTTCTATCACAACTCATATGCTATATACTTCGAACCCCTTCAGAGTCTGTCAACTCATTTCAATTCTGCTCCTCTACTTTTTACTTCTAGAATATGTCTTCTCAGTCTTAATCTTTTCCGACTTATTCTCGCCTTTAATCTGAGATGTAAATTTCCGATTGGGATATCGTTACTCAACCTTTAGTTAAATATCTCAATTCTTAAAAATCCAACTTTACTAATAAATACTCCCTTTCTAAAACCACCTTCTAACTTTCCTATATCATCAACTACGATGGTTCTCTCGTCTTTCCTTTTATTGACAATATATAAACATCCTTGGCCTTAACTAATAAACATAAAAAAAGTGCTAGGAAAACCACAATCACAACGGTTGAGCTTGAGCGGCCTCAAAGTAAACTGAGGAGTTCTGTTTAGACTGCCGAGACTTTTTTTCCTTCATTCTCTTTGCTTTCCAGTCTAATACAAGGGTCGTTATTCACGCCACTTGTTATGGTAGTTCAGTTCTCATATCTTTAGGTGGGCTCTTTTCACCCTGGACTTTATTGGATAGGACGAATCAAAGCCAAAAGTCTATATTAAACTGTCCTGTACTTAATCCAGTTCACTTGACCCTCTATTTGCTTTTCAGGCGCGTATGTTTTTAGTACTTTTTATATCTTTGTATCATTAGGTACCGCAGCGGCAGGTGTTCGAGGAAATATCTTACCACTCGCGTTACCACACCTTTTACGACGCCCTAGCGTAGCACCAAGGGGCTGTGTCTGCGCACTGAGATTTTTATGGTAGATATTTATGTAATTTTTCCAGGCTAAGTTTCCTGCCTATTGCTTCCTTCCTTTTCCTGCCACCTCTGTATTTTATATATTAGGTGGTACTCCCTTCCATCTTCTGGGTTTTCCTGCTTGAATTTAAATCTCTTCTCACTTAAAAGACCTGCGTATGTGCCTCATCTGCCATTCACTTTTGCGCTAGTGAGTAAATTTTTTGAGGTAGGCAACAACCCCCCCTTCCTTATTGAATAGGCCTCTGCCCTCCATGAATTTAATTTAGGTGACCAACTTAGTAAAATATTATAATATTAAATATAATGATATTATATATATAATATAGTATATATATATATATATTATATATTATATATTAACTTATATTTTTATTCTATATTTATATTTATTATATAATATTTTTTTATATAGATATAATATTATCTATAATAGGGTAAAGCTTAGTGAGTGACTAGGTTTATATATAATATATATATCATATTGGGTGCGATTCAAAATAGATGACCACCGCTAACTATATACATCTACACCGCTATATCACCTGAGCACATATACGCTACTACTATAATATACTATATATATATACTAGCCTTATATAATATAATTTTTCTCTATAATATAATATTAGTATATATATAGCTATTACTCAGTCATCATCACGTCATTATCAATTCTAGTTCATATGTCTAGGCTTTCTTTAATATAGGCCTTGCACTGAAAAAATAATGATTAAAAAAATTACATTATGTTTCAAATGTTTCCTAACATAAACTATGGTTAAAAATTTTAACCATATGATTTTTCACAAATAATTGTGATAAAGTACAAACATATAGAGTTTTGCTTGTCTGAACACCGCAATGATGTAATATATGTAAATTTTTTAACTGTGTTTAAAGTGAACTGGATCTTATTGTCTAGACTTAACATATTAACTGACCTCGATTTTTATTTATTAACAAAATGGTTAATCTAACTAGGATGTTCTTGTAAACATCTTTTACAAACGTGATTTAGTTAATATAAAATTTTATTTATTGAAATGACCATTTGATTAGCCCGTGTAAAAAAGATATTACTAAAACATTAAAATACTATAATTTAAAATAACGAAACACAAAACTCACCATTTACTATGATAATGTTTTGCAGCTTAAAATATTAAATAAACTCTTAAGATAGAACAAGTAGAGCAAACCACTGTCATTATTAAGAACATTCTGAAAACTGGCGATTTACCAGCTATATTGATCGATTGATGGTTTGTTGGTTTATGATATTATTGAAAAGTGGGGTTGATCTACAGTGTGGTAATTTTTATAGACGATGCGTTGCAATGACATATTATTATTATTATTATTATTATTATTATTATTATTATTATTATTATTATTATTATTATTATTTTATTGATTATTATTATTAATATGTTACATTGTTTGACTTAATATTATTATTATTATTATTATTATTATTTTATATTAATTAATTATATTATTAATATTATTATTATTATTATTATTATTATTATTATTATTATTATTATTATTATTATTATTATTATTATTATTATTATTATTATTATTATTATTATTATTTTATAAATAATATTTCGGATTGAGAATTTTGCTGACAAAATTAAACTAGTAGTTTTTTAAAGTGTGATAATTGAATATATTTTATAAGCAAAAGAAACCTTTTACTTTTTAATTTATTTATTTTGTTTTAAAAGGTATGTGATAAGCCGACTTTTTGGTTTAAAGTTGTTCTTTTTCATTCCTTCTTGTAATTGCATATATATTTTAAACCATTTAATTTAAACAGCAATGGGAGTTAAGCCCCCCCACTCTACCCCTTATTAAATTAGGAACGTGTGAGAAATGTTGAGTATGTCCGTATATGAGTATATATTTTTAATATCTTTATTTATTATCGATTTCTATATTTCCATAATGTATCAAGGATGACTTTTATTTGATATATTATAATTTAAGGTAATTTACGTACGTGAGGCGATATATTTATAAAATTCAGGAAGATAAGTGAATAAAAGCTATGTGTGTGTTCCTAATCGTTTTAGCATCTCATCATCAATTTTATAGACACTTTTCTAAATATCCGTTATCTGTTGGTACCGTTAGTCGCTACCTAGTGTGTCTTATGTTATCGACGCAGAGGTGTGGCACCCCGCTCACTATTAGGTGGTATCCCGCTAGCGCACCTCCGCACCTCGAAGAAACGTAGGTCCGCTTGCGCTCCTCCGCACTTATTCAGCCCATTCAACCCTCCAGCTCCTATATTCGCAAGTCCGCACTGCTCGCGTGTCTCCCGCTATAATTGTGCGACTTCACAAAAAGATTTTAATATTAATATATACTAATAAATATATCCTTATAACAAAATTTATTGATCTATCAATCTATTGATCAATTGATCTCCCGACTCGCTATTAACAAAATATCAAGATAATTACAGTTCCTCACTCACTATGTCTGGTCTTTCAAAGGGACAAGAGATGCACTAATTACCTTATCAGAAAATATTACGTGCTCCAAAAAATAGAAAGCAGTTTAGGCCTGACCTCTATTGCCCTCAAAAATACCCAAACCAATACAAAATATTTTCGCTTCTACGCCGCAGAAACTAGGGATAGGTGGTATTAATATTGTTATCATGGAACAAGAACTCAACAAATTCTGCCTAATGCTGAAAGGGAAGTGTCCTTGGTGAGAGAGTGCTGGTGTTAGTTATTTCACTTCCAGCAGTCCATTTCTAATTTAAGGTACTCACCTAAATCATTCTGCCTCCCTTCTGAATTATTTTTACCACCCTGTCCACCCATTAAAAGGTCTATTTCGTCCAAAACTTTAGTAGAATTCATGAAAGCCTCGACTCCTGCAGAGTCGATGCTAAATGCGTCTAACTTATTCGAGCTCGTAAGCTATATTATATATATTAATATAGATATAAATATTATAGTATTTAATATATAATTTATATAAATTGAGGTATAATATATAATATTAAACGCTAAATGTGAGTCTAGAATAAATATATGATATAATATATATATATATATATGATATATTATGGTTAATCAGTTCTGTGTAAAACCCAAATAGATATATAGTCCCTATACTATATATTATTAATATATATTAATATATAATAAAGTAACTATATATATACCTATTATTATTATAATATATTATATGATATATATTATATATACAATGTTGTACTTCTATTATAATAAATATTATATACTATCATTTATGTATATATTATATATTATTATATATGATATATGTTAATCAGTTCTGTGTTAAAACCCAAATATAATATATATATATTTTTCAGAGATATATATAATACTTTATATATTACTCGTGACTTACTAGATACACGGAGTGGTGAAGTATGATATAATATATAAAAGATAAAAATATATATATATAATTTTGTTTTAACAGATATTTCATTCTCAAATATTCCCTAGTTATTATCCTAGTAATAATATAATTAATTAAGCAATAAATAATAATGAGCCCATCAGTCTATTAAAATCAATTTAAATTTTATTTATATATATGGACCTTAAGAATGTATACGGAAGTAAATAAAAGACAATTAAGTCTATTAAGTATATGAGTGTAGTTATAAACTGCTACAAATTAAACAATTATATCTATATATCTATAATGATATATATATATATATATATATATATAATAAAAAGAGCGGAAACTTTTTTTGATCCGCACGTGCATGTCCGCTAATTTCCTGACGACTCCGCTAGCCGCAGCCTCATGCTTCCGCGTGCCTTGAGCGGACTAGAGGACTAGCGGACTAAAAGAGCGGAAGCGCCCGAGCGCGTGGTGGTGAGTGCGGCGAAAGTGGTTAAGATTTCTATATATATATTATAATTATCTATATCTATATTTTTTATATTGTAGATTCTGTTTTTTTTTATATTTTATGCTTTGTATTTCAGTTTATAAGTTAAATACCATCTTTTGGTTAAGTACTGAAGTCTATCTATAATATGCACACGTAAGTTGTAAATGGCAATGTGTTATTTCGAGAAGTGAGGTAGTATTATTTTAAAATTTTAAAGAAAATTTATCTTTCTAAAAGGGAAGAAATTATAGATTAAATATATAAATATATATTAAAATAGTGTTAATTTAATATTATATTCTTGTAATAGTTTCTGTCAGTTAATATATTTTCTTATTACCTGATTGGAACATTAGGATTTAGACCTTTGTAGCTGTTTAATCTATTTTTTCTATTATTTATAAACTATAGAACTCTATAAGTCCTTCCCTCGTTATAACTCATATATAATATCTGCGTGGGTATATCATATTCTGACCACTTACTCTCTAGAATATTCTATATTTATCAATTAATTCTTTGTTTAAGAAAATGTTTGATTATTTTTCTTTTTAGGTCATTCTTTGTCTATCGGTACAAGATATAAAGTATTTGCACAAACTAGGCAAAATCTGCGAGTTTTTAATAGTTATATGTTGCTACATTTATTCTAATCGCATATTTTTGATATATATATATATTATGTTCTTTCTTTTCTGATGCTAAGTAATTATATCCATAAAACTGTTTCATTATAATATAGTGTATACTTGAGTATAATATGGGTAGTGAATTTTATTATTTAATAAATAGTTTAATGTATAGTGCCAGTTTCCAATTATGTTCTTTTTTTGAACCGCCTCGCACTGTGGTAGTCGGTGTATTATTATTGTACCGACGGATTTTAGCTTTGCTCCAAAGCACCAATTGATGCAAGATATTAATTTTAAAGAATACATTCAGTCCGGTCATATATAGTGTCTGATAGATCTATACATCTCTATGCGACCAAGATAGGCGAAAACACTATAATTAGTATCCTAGATGACGCATAGTATTGCGCGATTTCTTCTATTGTATAACTGATCATTGCAACACTTGGTTGTGGCAGATTGTTTTAGTATTGGATCTACTGAGTTAGGTAGTCAATATTTGAAGAGGGTGGTGAGTCTATGTATATATATATGGTGCGGACAGCAGTCGGAACATCTCTCTCTTTCTGTATACTCTTTCAACATAGATCTAGAGTGTTGAGTTATATATATATATATAATATGCGATTGGACTGAGGTGTGAGTGATCTTGTCAATTCGCTTCCACATACACGTAATGTGTGCGAGCTGTGTGAGCGTGCTCGAGTGGTGCTCCCGCAGCGACAAATGTCCAATGTCATAACTGCCGAAGGTTTTTTCAACCTGCACCTTATGTTTCAAGTATATATATTATTATATATACAATCTCTACTCCCGACAACGTAAAGCTGAATAGTATAAATATATATACAAATTAAATCTCAAAGAAATTCACTCATTGACAAATGTATTACTAGCTGTGGGTATATTAATTTCCTATTTACACGGTAAGCGCTTAAAGAAATATGCACTATATATATATATCTATTTTCTGTTCCGGACATATAAATATATATAATGCAGGAAGTTCAAGATATATATATATAATATATATTATATAATGGTAAACGACGAACTATGTCGCGCGCGAATATACCTCCAATATATACTATATATGTAAAAAAAACAGAGTGAAGAGTTCTCTCGAAAAGTTTCGACTGGTCAAGAAAAACAATTCCTCATCCTTCTACACAATGTTCCATAACTTAAAATATCTTATGATATATAATATATATATATAATGATATACTTACAATGCCTTAAATAAAGAGCGGCCATCGATGATTATTATATATCATATATATCTATTATGTCCCCATAAGTATATTAAGTGGTATTCTTATATCTCCTTTTTTAGGAATTGTGTCAAATGTTAAACTCTGATATTACAGTAAAGATCATGGAAAAAGAATAATGTATATTATATTATCTATATATCTATATTCAATAGAGTAGATGTGACGCATATGTTAAGTTCTTAGGGTTCACATATTATATATTATCATAAATATATATATATTATAGATGAAAGGGAATCTTTATATAATATTAGCTATTATATAAATATATATATATATATTATATAATATAAGTGTATAATAATAGCAATAATAGATAGTATATATGATGATATCACTCAGGTATATTATATATAATATATAATTATATATATATATAATAATAATGTGAATATATATACTATTTATTATGAATTTTTTAATTATTATATAAAATTAAACATTATAATAATTTAATATATATATAAAATAAATAATATAATATTATATATATACCAAAGATATATATTATTTATATAATTATATATATAGTATATATTTATTATAATATGCTATATATATATATAAATATGATATATTATATATTATTAATTATATTATAGTATATATATATATATATTATATATAATATAATATATTTTTATTTATAATTATTATTTATATATAAATAAAAAAATATATAATTTTTATATATATATATTAATATAATTATATGTAAAATTATATTATCCTATATTATAATATATTATATTCGTAATAATTATTAATATTACTATTGCATATATTACATACATCTATACAATATAGCGTAGTGGAGTATGAGTGGTGGAGTTACGTAGTGATGTGAGTAATATATATTATTTGTATATTATATGTTAGTCTGAATATATAATTATATAATATATAATTATACTAATTAAGTAATATTTATATCTTTTATATATCTAATATGATGTTACTGAGCAATTACCGGTCGTATGATGTATAGAATATATATAATATTATATCTGTCATATTAATATAAAGTATCCAGTAGATGTATTGTTTGAGCTCTTATTCCTTAATTATAAATAATAAATAAAAATAAACAGTTTCAAAACAAAAAATATATATATATATATAATATATAATATGTGTGAGATAGACAAGGATGCCTTCCTATCAAGTAGATTTCTATATAATATATATAATAATCAACATATATTATATATATTTATTGTTATTTAGATGAATATATAAATCAATATATGAACCTCATTATAATAGATACTCCCTATAAGTCAGAACCTATCATGTTTAATATATAGTCTACTCATATTATATTATGATTCAAAAATATGTATATGTATATTGATATAGCTATATATATATATATATGAATTATATTGAGAGATATATAAATTCATATATATATATATATAATATATTATATATATATATAGATATTATAATATATATATTATATATATTATATATATGTATTCTTATATTATTTATAATATATATAATATATATATTTTTTATATATAGTATATAATATATAAATAAAAATTTATATATATAAAATATATTTATATATTATACGCATATATAATATTTAGATATATATATATTATTATATATATTATATTATAATATATATATATAAATAATATAGATATATATGTAATATTATAAATATATATACTCGCTCTATTATATTATTCAATAGCCCATGAATGACTGAGTAATGTATATCCTCCGTGACGTATACGGAGTGGGTAGCTAGTTACCTAGGCGTACATATCCATATCGTATTTTAACCATATTTATAAATTCAGTCTTGCACTACATCTGTTATGTTATGCCGTGGTCGAATCGTTTATTACCTACATCTTTTGTGTAATGGGGTGTTCATCCTCGTACGTTGCGATGCAGTGAAATGAAATATATTATGCTGTATTCTATTATTTATATAATGTAACTATATCTTGTATAATCTATATATATATAAATTGATGTATATATATTATATATATGTCAAGAAAAGCTGAAGAACGACCCTCGTTGTGGAGACCACTTCTCCCTAACAAACGATTGAAAATTGTGGAAGTTTGGTAGATATAGAGGAGTTACCGCCGGGTCAGTGGTCAGTTCACTCGACACTGAACCGGCTGGGTCTCTCTTATCACAACTTTTTTGGGAATAAAAAATATATATATCCTTAACCATTTAAACTGCGAAACATTGCAAAACATTGCCAAGACTTGCGTGGAGTATGATATAGCGACAGGGTCAAAAATTTGGCAAGATTTACTGGAAAGACTCGATGACAACAATTTATTATATAATACACATAACAAGAATATATATCAAAGTGGCAAAAGATATTATATAGTGCTCGACGTAAAAGAGATGATGATGCGCTGTCGTGGTAGAAGCCATATGGGAGCAAGTCCAAGGTGAAAATTATCTATAGTGAATGAGGATGAACTCTTATTAATATCACTATTATATATATATATATATTCTATATATCTATATCTATATATATATATTTGGGTGCTGCACACCACGTTAACGCGCCATTTCACACTGAGCTCTCATATGGGGAATTTCTGGCTTGATGATAATGTATAATAGCATGAGACGCATCATATATAATATGCGAGTTCCTCTTCCCTAGTGGGAAAAGAAGTTGAAGCATCATTGGTATAGATGTATGAAAATAAATAGTACTGTACTGAGCTCTTGTAAGATCTTAAATTATGTGTAAATGTACAGCCTGATCTATATTATATATATATTTATATATTTTTAATTCTAACCAAAACAATAATATATTATATATAATTCTATAAATAACTAAATGCATTACTTTTAGGACATATGATGATATATATAGTATATATTATATATATATATATATATAAAAAAAAAATATTATATTTATATATATTTTTTATTTTATTTATATATATATTATTAATAGTTATATATATTAATATATTTTATATATAAAATAAATAATATATATTAGATATATAGTATTTTATTAATATATATTATACATACTATATATAAATATATAATATATTATATATCATATTATTATATGTATATATTATAGTTTAATATATATATATATAATATATAATATATATATAATGGAGGTTGAGTAGTGAGCGTGGAGTATATATAATATACTATATATAATATAGAATATTATATATATAATAATATATTATATATATATATTATTATAATATATAATATATATATAATATATTATATATATTTATATGTATATATATATATATATATTTTTATATTTTATATTATAGTTAGTAACTAAAGTGAAAATATAAATAACTATATATATATATATATATAATGAAAATCTTTATCTAGTTATAATATTACTATAAAATTTTTGTATAATTTAATTTTTTTTATAATAAATATATTATATTATTTTATAAATATATATAGTATATATAGTATAAATATTATATATATATAAATATTATTATTATTACTTTATATATATATATATATATATAATAATTATAATAATATAATATTATATTTTTTATTATATATACTATATTAAAATATATATTATATTATAATATATATAATATATATATATAGATATATATATATATATTATTTATATATATATATATATTATATTTATTAATATATATATATAATAATTATATATATATATCTATAATATATTTATTTATATATATATATATATATATATTAAGTATTATTATTGTATAATATATATATAAATATAATATTATATAGTATATATATAAAATATATATAATATTATTATTTATAATAAAAATATATATAATAAATATTATTTTATTATATTATGATATATATATAGTTATAATATATATAGTATATATTATTATATATATATATATATATATATATATATTAGAAATGGGTCTAGATGTAAGGTTTCTAAGTTTGCAGATGATACCAAAGTGGCACCTCAGTTAGGAATAATGAAATAAGATTAGAATGTCTGGAAAACTCTTAGGTCGACAGATAAGCAGGCAAATAAATTAATATAAAAAGGGAGAAGTTCTTATATATATATATATATATATTATCTAATAATACAGTATGTATATATATATATATATTTAAATGTGATATAAGCAATTGTGGTATTATGTTGGGAATCAGTAGTGGGCGTAGGTCCGAACAATTGTACAGAATAAGGAGAAAGATGGATCTGAGTAGAAGAAAAGAGAATATCATATAATAAAATATCATGTAAGATAATAATAAGAAAGATGAAAGCGGATATATATATTGTTATATATTATGTATATAATATCGATGAAATATCCACAAAACGGGTCAGAAGAAGATTGAATATAAGTGAACTAGGCGTGATAGGTAGGCTAGCAAGAAAGTATATTATATATAAAGAATCGATGGGAAATATAAGTGTAGTATGTTTTCAGTGAAACCGATGTAATATATATATTTGTTGAAAAGATTGGTTTTCCTGATTATAAAAAATAAAAATTTTGTTGAATCTAAATTAGTGATAGGAGATATACCCTGGTTATGTATATATATATTATATTTTATCTATATTATATATATTATTATATTTATTATATCTGGAGTTCAGTGGTAGCCTTAATCATTATCTTATGGTATATATATAGAGGGAGATATATATTATATTATCTATATATATATGTTTTTGCAAATAGAATATTATTTTATATGAGTATTTATTATATATATATTTATCTTTGTTTTTATATAGGTAGTAGATTATGGATTAATGAGGTGACGCTTATTTTATTTATATATATATATGTATATAGGATTCAAAGAGTGATATAAGCGAGGAAATGAATCTCTATATATAAAAGACTCCAAGACGATGCCTCCAGCAAGAGGATCAATGAGGACAGTGGCGCAAATCTAATATAATAGAAGGCAGGATGTTTGTGATACTGGATAACCTGAGGGCATCTATGAGTAAGGAGTAAGGAAGCCAAAGGATATTGAGAGCAATATTGAAAAAGTGGGTTAGTGTTTTTGGAGCTCCTGATAAGTTTTTAAGTGACAATGGCTTAGAGATGAAAACCTATGTGAAGGCTCTATATTGTATTTATTCCCTTATATCTTGTTATGTATATATGTTTATATATATTCGATTATATATATGTATATCTATATATTATATTATATATGTTATTTTAAATTTTTTGGGCGCGTTTCAGCGAAAGAATAAGTGGTTATTCACCAAACCAGTTGATATATGGAAAAAATTGTAAGTTTCCTAACTGTACAGATGAAAGTGAGGAAAGTATTAGGTGTGTTAGGAAAGAAGGATATATTTTTATATATATATAACTAAAAGCAAAAAAATACACATTCATCAGGAATCAGAGTATATATTATTTTATATATATATTTATTATATTCTTATATTATTAGCATCTGGAAGTGGCTGAAAAGGGCATATGGATAAAATAGTATATATATATTAAATCAGGGTATTTTATATCTCTCTATATATATATTATTTATATGACGAAGCAAACATGTAGGTATACTAATTAAGAATAGATTAGCAGAATACCCCAGGATATAATGTAACGGCATAATGGATAAAGTGAAGAAAGAGGTAGTGATCAAATACAGATGAACTTGTATGAAGTTGGATAACAATCCTGAGAGGTGAGAGGAAAGTGTCGTGGTTTGAAGAAGGTTAAATTGTAATGATGAGGAATATGAAGTGGTGAGAGCTCCTGTGGAGCCTGTAACTGAAGAAAGTGAAGGTGGAATAGAAACAGAAGAGGAGGATCAAGAAGAAGATGAGGAGAGAAGGGTGGAACGTATTAAGGTCGGAAAGAGGTACAAGTGCACGAATAAAGATACAGAGGAGAGGTTGGATGTAAAAGTATTGAGTAGGGCTGGTAAAGCAACAAGTAAAAAATGGGGTAATAGCTTTAACATTCAGAATGTTAATATTGGAGAGTGTAAATGGATTGATTTTAATGATTATAGGGATGTGGAGTGCATAGAGGCCCAGGAAGAGGTCTGGATAGGTAATTGGGAAGATGAGAGGGGTTTACAGGCAAAACTTAAAGAAATTGATGAGGACTTGTGTGTTTTTGTATAGAAGGACGTGCTTAATAAGCCTGTTATTTGGTTATATATATATGAATATGAACAATATGGATATTGAGAATTACAAGATTTCTTTATTGAGATTGTAATTCTGTTGAATCACATAACAGACATTTTGAAGTAGATGAGGGATAAGGAAATATATGAATCTAAAAAAGAAGTGCTTGGCGCTTTTACAAAGTGTTGAGGGGTGATTTTTTAAGAGAATGGGAGAAAAGATTAGCTTTGAGTCTGGATTTTGATAGCACCTACGTTGTTCTGGTGTGTAACGTGTTAAAGCAGTTATATTCTATAAGTTAGAAACTAACAAACAGGTTATAGAAGTATGAATTATGGAATATATACAAAAGAATGGACATTAAAAAAGAACTCAATATTGTTTAATATTATAGATGAAAAGAAATAATATGAAGTTGTAACACCTCCAACAGATAAGCATAAAGCAGGGGAGTTATTCGGGCGAAGATCAACGCGGAAAACCCTTGTATGCTCTCGAAGCTAGCTAGGAGCATTTGAGGGGTTCATGACGAAGGAACAGTTGGCTTGTGATTATAAGAATTTAGGGAGTGTTTAGAAGTAACATTAGAGCCTGCCGCTCTCTCGTTCTCGTGGCTATATAGACAAAGGGCTATATGGTTGACATTGATATAATGGATAACATTTGTGATGATGGTTTATACTCTTTGGATCTGAAAGGTTCTTGAATTTTTGTTTGTTGATCATGAAGAGGGGAATGACAAGAAGAAAACGCTTTGAGAAATAGGAATCAGAAGAAAAAACGAGTTGGTTTTCAATCTACATAGGAGTAAATATAAACGATATAAAAGGTTAATGGTTGCAACGTGTTTCTTTCAATTTCCTCTCTTAGAAAATAAATTGTACCTGCTAGTAGAACTTAGTATCTTGACAGCCCCATACAGGGCTATGTGAATGAATTGATTCCGTGTTATTAGATCTCGTTTAGTAGGGTCGAAATTGAAACTCGGCATTAATGCGTGAGACGAAGGCGCTGCATCTTTTGTTATTGTTACGAGTGATAGGAGCTAAGGTATTTTAAGGTGGTAAAGTGGCCAAGAATATATTAAAACAAAAATTGAATATTGTGGACATGCAAGAGAGAATATAATTGTGAAAACTAGGGAAATTGAAATTTCGGTCGCGAAATTAGGAAAGAGATTTTTGATGTGGATAAGTGGTTTACCGAGGCTTGCTTATGAAATAAAGGTATATATGCATCCTCACGAGGTGTTATCGTGGATGTGTTCGGACTAACATGGTGCATAAATAGAGCCGGAAAATAGTCTGTTTGCCCTATTGTGTGGAAGTCGAAGTTGTATACGTAAGTAGGCAACGGTCTAACGATTTACGCAAAACAGCTATGACTTTGGTTGACTGTGTTGGTCAACAAGGAAGTTATGGCATGTGTGAACTGTTGAGAGATAAATTGCTTTGGCGGAACCGGTATAATATTAAATTGATGGAGTGAATATATGGTGATGTATATATACTGCAGTTAATAAAACGCTTTCAGAATTACTCAGTGTATATTCTGCAACACCATATATAAGTAATGAGTCCAAAATCTTTGAATAGTAGGATGTTTTTATATCGTGATGGTAATGAAGGAACATTATATAGAAGATGTATATGGAGATATTAACGAAAGTAGTCGTTGAGTAGTAGTAGCTACGAAGGATGCATGAGTTGAGGCGATGTGTCACCAAAAAAGGAGAACTGACATAAGAAGTATAAAAGAATATGTTGAAGGAAAAAAAGTCACAAAATGCTTACAAATATAAGATTGAATTTTTTTATGGTTTTTGTTTATGCACATTAGTTGAGCTGCTAAACCTGGAGTTTTGTGCACTATTATTGTCTGTGAGAAATTGAGAGAAGATTTAATAAAGTTACAACCTGCCAGAATTTATAAAGCTATTTATTTAATATAAATATATAATATCATATATATATATATATATATATATATATATATTAAATATATATATATTAATTATATATATATAATATATAATATATATATTAAAAATATATATTAATATAATATATTATATGAGTATATATGCACTAGATTATATATATATATATATACCATTATTATATATATATACGTATATATATATATATATATGGTATTTCTATATATATATAATATATATATTATATATATATATGAGTTATCTCAAGTATATATATATATAGGTATCTTATATATATATATACTATATGGAGTTTATCGGGAATTTTTAGAGTATTAGGAAGTAAGTATCTATATATAGGTATAATATATATATATATATATATATATCTAAGTGAGTAATAAATTTATTTGCTTTTGTCTATGCTTTTATATAATTATTTGTTCTAAATTACATGGTCAATGTCTCGATGGTCGTATTTGGCCAAGAGATTATATTAAAATAGGTGAAAAAAACAAAGGGGAATTAGCTGCGGTATACTCCTCCTCAGGAGGGAAACATATATACCGGTCGAAAAGTATGCGCAAATATGATAACCTTGACGAGAGAACATAGCGGTCCACCTTTACAAGAACCAGATTGGGAGAGGTTGCCTTGTGTGTTATCACAGTTAAGTAGTGTATATTCCCTCCCATTTATTTAATAAAGTTAGTAAATTATCCCTAGATCATTACTTATTAGCTACAGTGCGTGATATAGCTTAATAAAATTAATACTAATACTAAGTTCTTTTAAATATTTAATATTTCTCAATATTATCCACATATATAAGTAATAGGGAATGAGTATCGTCATATTATTGCTTAATTATCATATAGTTGATGATAATAGTATAAAGTATATATAACCTTAGTAATATGATCCACTTATATTATATTCAATATATATATATATATATATATAATATATATATATATTATATATATAATATTAATATTAATATTAATATATATATATATTAATATATTAATATATAATAAATTTATGTTTTTATCTCCCATTTCTTATTTGATAATTTAAAAAGGTATTTTGAGTGAGCTAATTACCCACTTATAAATATCATACTAATATAATAATAGTATAATAAGATATAATAGATATATTGACAGGAAGGTTAGTAGTATTATATATATATGTTTATGTGCGTACAGGACGTCCATATAGCATCAGAGATCGCAATAAATTTCAGATACCAAAAACGAACACTCGTCGCGGGGAACCAACAATGAATTTGTCACGTGTGTAGTAAAACTCCTCTATAGAATAGGAGCGCAATTGCCAAAGCCTTGCTTTTGTTATTCATGATTCTCGAGAGAGAGGAATAAGTAATTTAACTTTATTTTTTTAAGGCCCGACTGTGAAAGACTGTAGAACGAACACTCAAATCTACGTGGCTTACCCCGCGTACCGTCTCCCTCACAGCTGTGAGGCTGAGAATACCCTGAACTCTCTCCATCTTTTGCGATTTAATCTTGTCGGGTAATCCTTTAGTATAATAACATATAAACATCTGTTTCTTGCATACTCTAACAGCTTTATAATTGCCTTGAAAATATTTGATTATAAAATTCGTATTGCATTTCTCGTAATTCCGTTCGATAATATATCACGTTAAAAGGCCATACTATTTTAACACCGAGTAGACAAGTTCCCTAGTGATACTAGTCCTCATTTATTAAAGATTGTTAACGATAATTGTATTGATACAACTACAAAGATATAATTCAAGAGATTGTGTATTTATTTCTCGATTAAATTTCAAAATAATATTAGAGCTTACAGGAGATGCTCTAAATAAAAACAGATAGTTTATTTGTTTTTTTTAAACGTATAAGCGGAATAATTACCCAAGTTATAAATACGCATAAAGATTGCGAAAAGTCAGAGGTCTCTCGACCTCTCATAGCGGGGGACTACTGTAGGGGATATTCGTCCCCCCTCTGTTTCCCGTCCACGTCGGCTCGAGCCCCTAAAAAAATAAATAACAATTAATAATATAAGTTTAACATTAGATAAAAATGCAACTATGTGTACAGTCTCTTGCTGACTCTTATTACATGATAGTTTTGTCATTAAACACGTTGACTAACGTAAGCAGGGTTCCACGACTAGTGATCTGGCAGAATATTTTTCGATTATTCAATTAGTGATTTTTTATTAAACATCTTTTAAAGGAGTAGTGCCATATAATAATATTAATATTAATATATAATAATTAATATATTTTAATTAAATATATAATATATATATATATATATTAAACATATTAATTAGGATATCTATCATATTAATAATTAGATTAATATTATTAATATATATATCTTAAATATATATATATAATTAGTATATATACTATATCATATTAATATCCTCTATATATAAATTATGTTTTGATGTTTGAAATATGAATAATTATATATTAAATAT
Source organism: Trachelipus rathkii (assembly GCA_015478945.1). Classification (NCBI taxonomy): domain Eukaryota; kingdom Metazoa; phylum Arthropoda; class Malacostraca; order Isopoda; family Trachelipodidae; genus Trachelipus; species Trachelipus rathkii. The sequence goes on along the minus strand of JABUQX010037407.1, from coordinate 7,909 downwards.
ATATTATATATAATTATATATATATAGGTAATATATAAATACACATGACAAATTAATGAGTGGTATGAATTCAATAATAATAATAATATATCAAATTTGTTTTGTATATAACTAGAATTTTGCATGCATTATAATAATCAATTTAAACTATTTTATAATATAATAATGTAAATTAAATTAGTGAGATACATAAGTTTAATAATTATCTTTTTTAGTTCAGTTATAGATGCTTTAACATAAACGCGCTGTAATAGGGCATTCAAAAAAGCATTCAAATAGTGGCGCTTCTTTTTTGAAGTTTCGCTACCAGCTATTGAGAATAAGTTAGCAAGACGGTGACTACAGAGTATAACAATTTTTTGAAATCTTCTTTCTTCTTATCGTGTGTGTTTTTTAAACAAAAACTTTACTATCTGTTAGATGCAAAGCAGAGTTAGATCATATCTAGTATTAAGGATTAACAAAATGAGAAACCTATACCCTCACTAATCTCATATAGTAGAGCGATTAATATTATATACCGCTCCCAGAGTAATATTATTACTTTCGTTAGTCGTTCCCTCCGATATTCGTTATAATTAGTGTATCCTCACTCGTAGTAAGCAGTTAGTTTAGTGTGTGACCATGAATAGGTTAGGGTTTATAATCTCATCCCAGGTTGGGGTTCTTAAGTCTATCGATATAACAACTAGTGATGTATGTTAGGCATATACAACGGAACTAACAAATCAAAGAATTAGTATATTGGCCGGTTGAGGTAAGTGAGTTTGCTCTTCACATCACCTCGACTCCCTTCTCATATAGAATTTTGACGATGAGAGCTTTCAGTAGTATTGAAATCATATCATATTTCAATATCAAACAATCTATCACATTATATCTTCAGAGTTTCTCTCTAATCCATAAGTTTTACATTACGCTGATGAAAAAATGTAAAAATAAAAATAGGAAAAAAAATGCCAAAAAATGTCAAAAACATTTTGCAATGAGTGATAAACACAAAGATAAAAATTTCTTGTATAGGATAGGATTGATAAAAATTAAAGAGAAAAAAATGCTTCCATTTTTCTTTCTGATTAAAAAAAAACCCTTGACAGATAAGTAAATAAAAAAAGTACATTTTTGATGACGTTTTAGCGTTATGTAGCCAAAAATTCGCCGGCGAAACCGTGCAGAATTTATTTGCATTTCTGCTACGAATCAACTGGGTGATTAGAATTAATTTTCCTTTATCATTGAATATTCTTACATGGGTTATTCCTTACATATTTCATATTTTCTCACTTAAAATAATGCTTATAAAGTATCATCGTTCTTAAACTATTTCTGTTATGGTACCTACATTCATAATTATGCTTTCAAACTTGTTTAGGTACATAAATCAAATTTAATTCAGCGGAGCAATAAAATTGCTACCGTATTTAAGAATAGCAGCTTTTTGTGACAGCGAAAAAATATATTATATTCATTTCCTGTTTATATGACAAATTTCCCGAAACTAGTAAATATCTCTACCTCCAGCAGATGAATTATTATGTTTTCCAAAATGATTAGTATCATTTTCGTAGTGCGACAACACGTTTCTAGATATAATTAAACCAATATATATATTAAGTTATATATATTAATATATAATTATATATATATATATAACATATATATATATATATATATATATATATATATATATATTATATATATATAATATATTATATAAATAAATTTTCTATTATTATATATATAATATATGATATCTATGTATATATATATATATATATATATATATATATATATATATATATAGGTCAGCATCCCGAAAGCATCATGCATGTAACTAAAAAACTATAACAGCTACAGGAAAATAAATAACATTTTATTAATCAGGAGACATTTTTATCCATGAAATTAAAAAAAAAATTAATGCTTTTGAAAAATTTAAAATTGTTAAATGTTGGAAAACTATATGATAATGATCGTTTTTTGAGAAGAACGAAGTAGCTCTAGAGCTCCGAGGGAGCGTCAAAGTTGCCAAATGTCGATTTTTTTTACCTAAAAAGATACCCCAAGGGTAAACCTCAAAGAATGGACAGAAATCGGGGTTTCTCGAACCTACCGGGCGGACTACGAGGGGGGACTTCGTCCCCCTCTGCCCCACCATCGGCTCGAACCCCCTAAAAAGAAAATGAAAAAAAATAGTATTTTTTCCAGAGCATAATAAAAAAAACAATATTTGGTAACTCTTGCTCTGGTACTACTGCAGAAATGGAAGGTTACTGAGAGCCTACGCTGCCAGACCTAAGATGATACTAATATTTAAGATGTTATTAATAAATATTAGAATAAAATAAAAATAAAAATTTAAGTTTCATCGATGAATTGCTTGCTGAAATCAAAAATGTTATTTATTTTCCTGTAGCTGTTATAGTTTTTTAGTTACATGAAGGTATCCTTTGGGATGCTGCATATATATATAATATATATATTATATATATTATATATTATAATATATAATATATATATATATAATATATATATAATATTATATATAATATATATATATATATATAATATATATATATATACAGTTGGCGTATCACAGGAATTTTTTCGGGGGGACCAGACAAAAATCGTTTATATTATACTATACTATATATCATATATATAATATTAAAATAAATAATATATCAGTATTGTAGATATATAATATATATATATATAATATATATATATATATATATATATATATAACTAGTTGATATATATATATAATATTATATATATATATATATAATTATATATATATATAATATATAAATATAATAATTATTAGAAATTGAAATATATATATAATATATATATATATGATATATACATATATAAGAATATAAGATATATAATATATATATAATAATATTATATATATATAAGTATATATATATATATAATATCATATATTATATATATATATAATTAATTATAATATTAATATATATATATGTATATATATATATATAAATAAGTTAATGATATGATTATATAGAGAATGGAAGGAGCCAAATTTGAATCCTCGATCTTATTACTGTGGTGCAGTAAAATTTATGATAAATTACTCAAAATCAGGTTCTTGCCATATAAATTGTTGTAACCTTTAATCGTCGGTCAGAGGAAGTGAGCAAAATCCGAGTTAACATCTTTATAATATTTAATGTCAAGTTATTTCTATGTATGTAGCAAAGATGGGCAAGTCCGAGTAAGCTTTCATCTCACAATAGTATTTTTGCTAAATTAGCCTTTTCAGAAATCTGAATGTTTGGAAAAGCATTCTTCCATACTGAAGTAAGACACGGGTAAAAGGATATTGCCAGTATGTAAATATTAGTGGAAAAATGGTGACATGACGAACAAGAAAACTTTAGTCTCCGTCCGAAATTCTATTGCTTTGGCTTTTCTCCATTATGGTGACGATCTGTGCGTGATGCCATTTCAACTTCCATAAATTGCCATTTTGCTTTTAATCAATAAATCTCTATTAAGGCTTTACGGAGGATCTGCGCTTAGTAAAATGTTCCATCAATCTTATCTCATCTTCTCTGATAGCACATACTTACACCATGATCGTAATGACCAATTGCCAAGGATAATAGATACCTAATTCTATTATGTATTACGAACAAACCTTACTTCCTAATGTTGATCATTAAATTCATCCAAAAAATTGGTCTCCAAAGAATAGCTATAAGTACCCGCGGTGACCGCGACCCAGTTAAATTAGGCTTTGTGGGTCGGAAGTAGGAGAATGTCTAGCAGGTCTCGCATTTTTGATAGCTATGTTTTAATTTCGGTGGATTACAGCTAATTTGTTGCGCAGATTCTCAAACTTTCTGTTAACGCTTTACAGCATTCTTCAAATAATCTGCTGAAATCTCCATGTGTTGCATTTCTTTGATGGCTTCAAGTTAGTTTTGAACTAAAGGACTTACGAGATTTTGTTCCTGACAGCGACGTTTTATAATTATAAAAACTCTAATTTAACCTCTGCCACTATTATTTATTATTGTAACAGAACTATGATACTTAAAATTTGTTATGGTACTACGGAAATCAATTTACGGGCGTGGCCATGGACCCCCTGCGCCCCCTGTGGATACGCCACTGTCTGTGTATATATACTGCTTTGGCCTGACCTGACTACCTGACCTTGATATAGCTTATAGCCTTTGGAAAACATTCTGTACCTTGAGCCATATTATTATGAGACCTGCACACTTTTTTTACACTGACCTTTTTGACCTTGACCTTTTGAACCTTACCTTGACCTGTGTTATTAATCGAGTAGGGTATTTTATTATAGTTTTTGAAAACCAAATTTATTTTGGCAACCGTAAATTTTTGTGCAGCCTCTAATTGGGCCTCTATTTACCTCACAGGAGATATTTCGCCTATTGACCCTTCATTATACCATGTGTCAAATGTGACCCACTCTGGCCTAGGTCCACTTCGATGGCTAAACTGTCTCCTCCAACCACCGGAAGAAGATCTATGATGCCTTAACTTATGAGGAAAGTCAAACGCCATTAGCTCTATAGTACTAAGGTGCCACTAAATCCAAAATATTTGACTACGTAGATAACATGACAATCAAGCCTTGCTGCTACCCGTCGTCTGAGTCCCGATCCTCATCGCAATACATCTCGCTAAGTACACTAGTCTCCGTAGCATAGATCTTTAACGAACGTCTGATAGCGCTCACAACCACAGCTTGCTCTTTTAGCTCCGCGAGAGACCCGTGTATGCCTCCATTCTTAGGTACGGTATGAACCAATAAGAGTTATAAACTTATTTGAGAACTGCACCTGTTAACCTCATATATTAATATGATTATATTGTGAGTGAGCAGCGCTTACCTTAGTAACTTTGTGAATACTTCTCCTTGATTTACTAATAATATATATATTATAAGGCATACATATTATATATATATTATTATAATAGTGGATATATATAATAAAGTCTAATATATTCGTTCTTATTATGCTATTTTGTATTAGTAACTAATGTCAAAAATACAGACTTCTGATAATTATATATATATTTAGCGTTACGATATTCTTAAACAGCATATCCACTATCTTTCATTCTCTTTTAATCTAACACCTTACCTTGCCCGGATCGACTTCACCTAATAACTTTTTATACTGCCAATGCTTTAAGTCAGATACACTCTGCCAGAACACAATACCACACCAGCACGGGATAATATCAGTCGAAGCTTCAAGAGTGTGGAGAGAGAGTGATGAGAGTGGCTGTATCTCTTTTTCTCATGTTTTACTAATAATAAACAAGGGTATCAAAAAACATTAAAATTTCTCTCCAAACATCACTTTAGTTCACACTTAACTTTTATATGAGCCTCTACCCTAGACCTCTCTCCAACCAAGAGCTTATATATCAGTCTTTGGTGTGTGAGTTAAGGGGAACCTTTATCCTCAAAATCCATTCCTTCAAAACCGATAACAGAAATTTTTTTTGGATGAATAAAAATTTATTTTTTTTTTTTGGGAAAAAACAAAAAAAAACGTTCGTTTTTTTGGCGGGGGAGAGTGGAAGAATTTTTTCGGTGGGTCTTAACCAGAGTGGCGTCATGGTGTGAGTATTACAAGATTTCAAGCTTTTTTTACTAAAATTACTCCTTATTTTCTGCCCAGTAAAAATTTCATTAGACAACTTTATTTTCAATTTTATATTTCTAAAAGTTTTTTTGGACAATCTCTGAAAAGTACTTCAAATATTTTTGAAGTAAAAACAATCAATCCCCGGTGACACCACCTTACATCATACATAAGCATTTAAAATAAACGTCAGTCTGTGGTTATGCTTTCAATATATGCAGGAGTTTTTACCAGATTTTAAGAAAATAAAACTGTTCGTTTTTTTTTAATGAATTTTTTTATCTCATGTAAGGAAAAAATGAAGTGCTAGGGAAAAAAGCAAATAAAACATTTGGAAATATTTCTTTTTCAGACGGCAAAAAAACATTTATTCTCATATACTATATATAGTATATAATATATATATATATATATCATATATATATATATATCTAATATAATATATAATATATATATATATATATATTAGTATATATATTATATATATAGACTCACATCGGTAAATGGAATAATCTCTACGATGCACATTACCGCAATATCTCTCACCAGAGAGCGCCTGATATCGGAAGGACAGGGAGATTAGAAAACTGTTCCAGATGCCGTTTCGTTTTTCCTGGGTAGGTGGATGGGACTAGTGTTAGTAGCCTACTTGCACATTGTCTAACGGCAACGCTGTTGTCATTGGGTTCGAGTCCTGGCGGAGTGAAAATTTTATTCTTTCTTATTATGCAAATTTGACACAACAAGCATTTGTTGTGCCCATTTCGGCGTCGGCTGCACTCTTGGTGCCGTTTGCTCTCTGTAACCCAAGAGCACCAAGCAGAAAAGGCACGTATGTGGCCCCACAGGTGTACCAACCACCCTCCTGTCGATATAAATAAGTACCGAGTTCCAGAAGTGATATCGGAGCAGCAAATTAGAAAACTGCTCCGATATGCCTTCTTTTTCTAGAAAGGCGGATCGGACTAGTAGTAGAGCCACCGCTACATTGTCTAACGGCGACGCTGTTGTCGATGATTCCTTCGAACCCTGGCGCGAGTGAAATTTTTCTTTTCTATTATTGCAATTCTTGTCGCAACAGCATGTTGTGCCATCCGGCGTTTCATGACTTTGGGTTGGTTATCCTGTAACCCAGGAACACCCAAACAATGTGGAAAATATGACACATAAAGTGCGCGAGCGAGTAGTGTGTGTGCGATAGTAACACACACCTCTGTCCACGTTCTGCAACATATAAACAGTATTGCCGCAATTTTTAACACTGCGGAGTGCGAGAGCATTAGATATTTAGAAATCTGTTCCGAGATGCCTTCTTTTCTGGGAAAATGCAATATTAACATAGACATATTAAATGGTTCATTTTATTAAAAAATTTTTTTTTTATATAACAAATCAGAGATCTATTCTAAAAACGTCTTTCACTAAATATTGTTTAGAAATATTGCGCCACATAACCATATAGCATTATGCTATCCTTAATTAATCCTACGTTAGCATTTTGAAATTGTGCTTTTCCACAGTCGGTTAATGGCATTTGAGAGGTATAGTATAGAGTGTGGCCTCTATCATATGACGTCTTTGAGGGAATATTTATTAGGCTATATTCAAAAAGATTTCCCGCCTCTCTCCCTGAAGAGACATTTTAAGTTAGACGTAAGCCATCAAGCCTCTTAAAGTATCTACGTCCCCTATACTGTAATGAGTACTCATATATATATAGTATATATATATATATATATATAGATAAGTTATATCTTATAATATTATATATAAATCGAAACTCGCATACGCGTGAGCTCAATTTCTCTCCCCCCTTATATAATAGTATATATATATATAGTAGCTGTATCTAACCCCTCATTAGTTAATTAAAATATAGGTGTATAAATGGAGTAGATATATTTCAGTAATTAGTGTATATTACAAGTATTACTATATATATAATATAATATAAATGCTTTATATATACTCCCTATAACATATTAGTTATTATAAGTGATCTTATTCTATTAAACACTTATTATACACAATCAATTAACACTTTAACACACTATATTACACACATACTATACTACTTAATGATATTCTCTCCAACTTGTCAAGGAACACCTAAATTAATAACACATTCTTTTATATTTCATCAAGACATCTACACGGCTGTTCTGTCCTACACAATTGACGTATCTTTCTAACACTCTTGCACAACAGAATTGAGCAACACCTCTTTTTGAGTCAATACC
>JABUQX010037406.1:0-14138 GCA_015478945.1 Trachelipus rathkii | reverse complement strand
AAGAAAAATATAGATTAATATATATAATATATATATATTATATTATTTATAGGTATATATATTATATATTATAATTATATATATATATAGTATATATATATATATTATATATATATATATATTATATATATATAGTATATATATTAATATATTATTATATATATATAATAAGGAAGTCCTGGGTTGGCTCAGTGGGAGATATTTTGGATGAACGCTTAGGGTCGTGAGTTCGAGTGCTCGTCAAACGGGATTTGTTTTTTTTTTAACTTTTTTTTTTCCGACTTTAAAGTCACCTAGAGTAATACACTATGGCGTAAACTGTAATGAATTACATGAAAATCTCCTACAGAAAACAGCAATTTTTCGTGGCCGTCCTGGTGACTAGTCGAAAGTACAAATCCCGTTTGACGAGGACTCGAACGTCACGACGGCTAAGCGTGCAAACGCACTGCACACACACCACTCAGCCCACTGCGCCAACGAGACTCTTATATATATATATATATATATATATTATATATATATATATATATATATTATATATATATATATATATAGACAATATATATTATATATATAGTATATATATATATATATATATATATATATATATAGTATATAAGTGTATATAAGTGTAAGTCTATATATATATTTATATATTATATATATATATATATATATATATATATATATAGTATATTATATATTAATATATATATATAATATATATACTATATATATAATATATATATATATATAGTATATATATATATATATATATTATATTGGCATCCCCACCCTGAACTTGCAAGACAACAATGAATTGTCGCAAAAAAGCTGGCAAAAGCCCTCTGAAAATTTATAGTATATAATTTTTGTTTCTACCAATTGTAAGTAAAGATTCTTATCTTCAAACGCATGACCTGGAATGAGTGTCTCAGCTATATACTATAAATAATCTAATTCACAATTCACTTAATACTTTAACAGACAGACATGAACATAAATAATTATAATCATTATATGCAAAAAATTTTATGCATATAATTTGATATGCAGTCTAACTGCAATAGTTTCCGATTTTTTGTTATTTTAAGTAACAGAATATTTAATATCAATGACATTTTGGCAAGAGAAAAGATTTCAGCCTTTGGATCAAAGCTTCTGGACTGGAGCCAGAAATATAACCAAAAAAAAGACGGCTGCCATTCCAAAGAGGCTGAAGCATTGGCGGAAGCACTTCTTAAAACTTCTCTCCAACGGATTGAATTTCAGAACAAGGCAGATGTGTCAGTTTTTTTTTTAATAACAAGAGATGCAGTCTTACAAAATTACACATGAAGTGAATAAATGCTACCGCCATTTGAAACAACCTAACTTTGAGAACATGGATTTTTCATTCTCATTAACTTCAATGAAACTGAAACACGTACTTTCAATGTAATTGTTTTATCACCTAATAAGATTGTTATTAATTTTTTTTTTTTCATATTTAAAGCCATTTAATTTTCACTTGGTTTTATTTTACCGTATTTTTTTTTTTAAAGTTAGTTAATCGAGTATAATAAACATATTTTAGCTTGTATGACTGTGTATTAACCATACAAATGAATTCTACAATTTATTTTGAATTTGAGTGCTTTTTCTGTTTTTAGGATTCAGCGGAACTTAAAAAAAGTATCTGAATATGACAAAATTTTAAAAGCAATTTTTTTTTTTACCACACGGGCAGGGGACAAATTAGTTTGTTAACCCTCACTTTTAAGTCTAATGGGTAATATCGTTGTACCAAATATATATTTTTGGGTAATGCTCAAGAAAGTTATACGAATACTGTTTTAGTTAAGGCCATGTCAGTAAACCTGAGTAGCTATAAAATACACTTTCATTTATACTAAATGTCTAAAGATTCAAATATGCTCTATAAAAGTAGTGAAGGTAAAGGTTTAGTTAAATTGTTAATCTGAGATAGAATTCCAAAAATATATTTAAAAAAAAAAAGCCAAATAATCCCCCTACCTTCCCCCCCCCCAAAAAAAAACTAATTAAATCCACTGGGCTGGGTTATTTAAAATAAAAGTTTTTGGCCAATCCTGCTATAACTATATTCCCTCATAACCAAACTATCACACGTTCTAAAATTCTTCTTAAACCCATTTCTGTTGATATTAACCAATAAACTTATTTAAATATTTACCTAGGACCTCTCAGAGTCTTGTGAGTGGTTGTAGTAACAAGATGTACATGGTCAAAAGGAGATGGAATAACACGTGCTGCCACTAATCCAGATATATGAGCCATATCAGCTAAAAGCACAGCTTTTACCTCATCACATATCTATAAAGGGATCACTCGAAATCTTAAAATTTAAATAATAAGCCACTTTAATTACAGATCATTTACAAAGTGTATCAATGAACAATTTAACAAATTTGACTTGCGCAATACGCACTCAATAGAAAGTATCAAAATATATTAATTTATTATTAAAAATAGTAAATGAGGGATAACTAATGTGACAGAGGCAAGACAAGGGATTGAAACGAGAAAGCATTTTTTCCCCACTGGTTAACCTGCCCAAATATTATGCTCGAATTTAAAATTTAATTACATTTCTGGTAAAATATTTTCAATCAAATCATAAATTTGCGTCTTGAAAATAGAAAGGATTAACAATATTTCAGTTATTGACAATATGGAAGACTACATAAAAAATACAAACGCCTCTCATACTTTGGTAATTCAAAGAGACCTGCGCATGAAGCACTTGCTCCAGCGATAATTATTCGGGGTCGGATCTATGGAACTTTTTCCCTCTTAAATTTATTCGTATCCTATTTGGTCCGTGTACTTGGGTTTTGAGTTTAATGGCCATTCGACTCAAAATAAATTGAAGGTGGCAAGACACTGCTTTTTCGTATCAGTCTATGAAACCCATGGGTTAAGCTGAATAACAGTAAAAAAAAAAATTCAAGTTTATCATCAAATGCTAACATTTAATACAGTTCTTTAAAAACTCTAAATTTTATGTTAAATCAATTAAAATTTTACTTACTGTCCTCCATCAGGTAAATCTAGACCCATTATTCTGTCATGAGGTTTTAACACACCAGTGTAAACAGCAAAATTTGCAGGAGAGCCTGAATATGGCTGAACATTACAACCCCATTCTTCGGAATTTAAATGAAAAGCTTGAAGAGCTCTTTTCTGACACAATAATTCAACCTATTTACCACAAATACAAAAAGCATATTTCAAAAAGGGTAAACATGATTTAATTTTACGTTTCATAGTAAAACATGAAAAACATGAATGAGAAGTTGCAAACCAACAAATAACTGATTTATCAGTGTCAAATAAGTGTCAGTCGTACTTTACAAGTGACTCAATTTTTAAAAGCTTTCTGTAAACCCATATTGGAATCAAGAAATATTTTTGCAATAATTACTTCATTCTAGAAAATATTTTAATTTAAAATTGCTTTAATCTGTCCTCTCACTTTCATGTCATTTACATATTGTTGTTTAATACTAAATCTTAAAGAACAAAATTAAATCTTTATAAAAGTTGCATCTATACATTTATATGAAATAAGATATACAACATATAAATACAGTCAGTCCTCATTTTATGCCGGTAATGTGTTCTTAGAATAGCTGACGGAAATGGAACCTATTACATAGTGGAGTGAATAGGGGTGCGTTCTATAGATACAAATTTCATAGATCTATCCCATTAAAATATTAAAGAAAGTCTATTTGCCAATATGTTCATGTTATTTAATTACTTTACACCTTTATTAAATGAAAAATTGTTTCTGAGTCAATGAATATAGTAATGAAAGTTATTAACCTCGATTTCTTGTTATTTTATTTTTCATCATCATCTTCGTCCCTTCCCCGTTGGGTGCGTTCTATAGATACAAATTTCATAAATCTATCCCATTAAAATATTAATGCAAGTTTATTTACCAGTATGTTAATATTACTCAATTACGCTACACCTTTATGTAGTGAAAAAATGTTTCTGTGCCAATGAATATAATAATGAAAGTTATTTACCTCGATTTCCTGGCTTTTTTTTTACAGGGGTAATGGCTTTCCTCTTAATTAGCAATACAATTGTCAGAGAGAAGCTCTTTCGTATACAAAGCAAACAGATGTTATTTTACAGTTATTAATCATCATCATCATCATCTTCCTCCCTTTCCCAGATTGAGGGTGAGGTGCACAACAAACACTGGAAACAGAAAGTTAGTAGAACATGACGAAAGTCAAAATGAAACCCTTACCAACCCCTTCGTATCCCTAAGTGAGAGCTCGTCGCAGTTAAAAAAAAATCCACCCTAGGGCTTCACAAGACTGCGATAAGACCCTCACTGTGGTATTTCCTCAATGTAGGGTTCATCCCTTGGGCCCGACCCACAACCATACCCCATCACAAAACCCAGCCATTCACTCCTATTATGCACCTTTCTTCTCGCCTATGTCGCATTCACATTCCTCTTCCTTTCCTTCAGACGTTACTTTACTGACTCAATCCACTTTTTTCCTTCAGCTCCAAGCCAGTCGATTCCTCAGCACTAACCACTAAACATTAACTTAACCAACTGACTATCATCAATCCTTTCCATATAATCAAACCATCTTAATGCACTCTCGTTTATTCTCTTATTTACGCCCTTCTTCACACCACGCAACTCCCTAACAAGTTCATTCAATTTTATCAATTCTTCTCACATCTAACACGCCCCTAAGATTGTCCATATGAACAGATTGCACCTCAGATCTATACCACTTATTCCACGCCATACCCTCATGTAAAACCCTAGGACATTCAAGACTTAGTCCCTTTGTATTCACCAAGAACTTATTGCACCAGCCACCTTCCTATCATTCCCAACTTTCCTACTACACTCTGCATCATCTGTTCCCTTTTTATCCAACATATAGCCTAAGGCCCTAAATATTTAGATTCAGATACTTGTTCAAATTGCTCATCATCCACCATGATGATTTCACACCACGGACTCTCCTCACTCACTGCCATCACCATACTCTTATCTACATTTACTTTCAAAAAACTCCTTTTACGACACCCTGCCAAACCGTCTACCAATCCTCTTAAGTTTTCTTCAGACACGCTCACCACACAAACCAAACATCTGCATAAAATAAGAAGGGCACCATCCACTCTCTTCCATTCCCCATCACTCTAACACATTCCCCTGCCACCCCTACCTCTAATTTTTTCATCACCCTATTCATATACAAATTAAATAGCCAAGTTTTTAAATAGAGTAATATCGCCAGCAACAAAATTTCACTTTAAATTAATAAGTGAATAAACAATTCATTCCACTGTGTAGTAAAGCTTGATTAATATACCATTTATCACTAAAATATCACTACATTTTAATACCAATGTTAAAAATCTTCACGAGTAGGGTGTAAACAATAGGAAAGGAACAAGAAAAAGTAAAATACTGTCATGATCAAAGATTTCATTATATATTTTGCAGAATTTTTATTTTTTTTAAGATTTTGATTTTCTGATAATTTGGTCAATTTCTGGCAAGATATTCCAATTTGTTATTGTGGATAGGTGTAAACCGAGGTCTCTCTGTACTATAATTTAAATAAATATTTATATATAAGTAAAATACTGTCATCATCAAAGATTTCATTTATATATTTTGCAGAAATTTTTATTTTTTTAATATTTTAGTTTTCTGATAATTTGGTCAATTAATGTGTGTATTCCAAATTCCTCCAGCTCAAAAAAAAAATCTTTGCTTCAGGTATGAATTTTAATTAAGTCTATAGTTAAATTAATTGTTATTGCCTTTTCCAAGAAAGAAAAATAAATGCAACAAATAAATAAATAAAAATTTAATTCACATTTCATTTACCTCATCAATAACATCTGTCCCTCCAAAAAATCTCTGTCCAGGGTATCCCTCAGAAACTTTATTGCTCAAACAGGTACCAAGAGCTTCAAGTCCTGCTCTCGTACAAAAGTTCTTTAATAAAGAAAAACAAATCCTTTCAATTTACATCTAGCATAAATGTTCTTAAAAATAACACTGGTCAACAAAGAATTTGTCCCAAGACAAAGAATAACTGTTTCTTACATGTTATTTCATGCACAATTCAAAAATCATATTGGTTTTTGTCTGTCAGGTCCAGTTCTGGCACTATTCACATGTATATATATATATATATGGAAAAAAATTGCAAAAATATTTTTTTTCCTCAGAGACAAAATGATTGGATATGCAAACAGATAATGTAAATAAAATATGTATATCTTGCATAAATATGTGCTGTTAAAATTTTAAATTGATAGGACAAATAAATATGAAGTTATATTCTCCATTTCTGTTCATTTTTTACTCATATTCTTATCTCCACAACCTTAAATCGATGCCTAGCTTGAATTCATCTTGTTACACTATCACAAATGTAATAGAATTCTAGCACTTGAGAACATACTACTTACTATGCATTATATAACAGCAACAACATACACGATCCTATAATAATAGTGTAAACCCATCTAACCTGCACTCCTTAGACTTAGCTCGCGATTTATTTAAAATACTGCTCACAAAGTTTAACAAGTTCTGCAAGCCACCTTCCTACCTACCACCACTTCTACTACTAACAACAACAAATCTTCCTCTCCTCCCCTTATTCATTCTGACGGCTTTGTACAAATAGTTTAAATTTCATATATTTACACACAATACTTATTAAAGAAGACTCCCAATCTGAGAGAGGTACATTGACTTTCATTATTACGGCACGCAGGAGACTACCTACACTCACTCTGATCCTCACGACAACCCGTTCTAACTTCATCTAACAAATTATAACATTATATTCGATAATGCCCTCATCTATATACACACCTCAAGTCTTCGCCGAACTCGTATCAAGATAAGTCCATCGACTCACACTATACAAAAACAAAATCCACATAACCACAAGATTGCAGCGACATCATCCAAGATACTGCATAACTCATATACTCATCATGTCTAAGTGCAATTATTTCTCCCTAGCACACCCCCCCCATATCCTAATATCTCTGTGTCGTAAACGATGGCATCCTATATGCAAAAATTATTCATAAGCCCATAGAACTTACACAATAACCTATAGGAAGTCTATAAAACTCAATATAGCACACTCATATCGAACTTCACTAGTGTTTCCATACTCAACAACTAGCAGCATTATATTAATCGTCAGACAACCTTTTAATAACTCCACTCGAAGCGCTTACCTCACCAACACCATATTTCACTTAACACCCTAACACACACACCACACACACACACCACACACACACCACACATACACAACATTAATATATTATATATATATTATAATATATATAATATTATATATTTAATATATATTATATATTAATGTAATATTATATATATATATATATAATATATTTAATATATATAATATATAAATTAAGTATATATATAAATATTAGATATATTAATAATATATTATATATATTATTATTATATGACTTTTGGACTGTCCTGTACGATCTATAATTTTCAAGCTAGCATAATTGAACGCACCATGTACCACAGCTTGGGGAATAGATTCTTTTATCGAGTTGGAGGTTGCAGTTGAAGAGTGTTATTCTTAGATGGGTGTAATGTTTTCGTCCGTTGGTGTTAAAATTAGTAATAAGGATATTTTGGTATATGTTAGTCCTTTATACTTGGAAAAGAATCTTTTGACATTGGAGAAGGATGCTTATATTGATTACTAAATTTATATTTCTATTAAACAAGTAAGGATAGGGTAGTCGCCCCCACACACGCTCATGTGATGAAAATAAGAAGCGGCAATCCTCCTGAGTATGAGATACATTCGATCTCCACTCAAGAATCCAAGTATCTCACAGAGTGATCATATCATCCCTTCGCGATCTACAGATGACGCCCGAGGAGACCTTCTCTCACCCCCTTGCATGAAGCTGCTACTGCTAGGGACCTCCTGGACGTTTTGCGACATCGGTTGGATGTGAATACTTCTCCTTGGGGGTTGTTGTTTCGTAGAAGCCTTTCGTCGTTTGCTAGATGTAATTTTTAATAGTATATCAGGGATATTCCTCTCACTAGAAAGATTAGTCTCAAGTCGTCCCGTGTATAAGGAAAGGCGTGTATATATAATGCGAGGGCATTAACTCCTTTATCTGGGGTGGGGCAGGAGGAGAGGCGAGGGAGGCGGGTTGTATCAGGTTAAGCATAGGCTATATAAAGTGCTGGCCTAGCCCTTCAGCTGAGGGCTGCGTTCAATTATTTCCCCCTTCTACTGATTGCGCGTGGAGCTGTTGTGATGTTTGATGGCAAAGGTTGATCTATTAAGATGACTGTACCGCTGATAAGTGTTGTATATATGACACGACCCATCATGTCAAGATGGGCTTTCTCTAGATGGGTTAGAATTTTTGTTTCATTTAGTAGATATGGATAGTTGTGGAGGGAAAGGTTGTTATGATATCCTGTGAGTTTGTATTTCAGTCTCATCAGATTCTCTTATTGGCAGCAGTTATGATTATTGTGTGCAAATCGTTCTCGAGTCTCCACAGCAGAAGGAATAGGTAATAATTATAGACAAAGATCGAAGTAGTGTGGTCTGATACCACCATGAGTGTACCAGTTATTTAAGATATTTCTCAAAGATTTGTCCAGTTATCTACTTAGTCAGTGTAAATTGAAATTTGTGTCGTGTTCAGATAGTGATATTTGCTGGATGTTGATGAGTGAATGTCATATGCTGCTACATCAAGGAATCTAAGCCTAATATATAGTGTTCTGACTGTTTGTCTCGATGAATCTTAATTGATTTTTAATTGGGAAAATATATCTGTGTAGCATGTTAGATCTTTCTTCTCTTCTGTTTGGATATGTGAGTTCCATATGAATATGATTGATGGTTTATTTTTGATATGGTGATTCCTGATATTTGATTTGCGTTTTGCTAATGGATATTTTGGATATCTTTCTTTTTCATATTTTACGTTGGATTATTATATGCAGCGTTACTTGGGCATGATAATTGTAAGAGGGCGATTGTCTAGTGTGATTGTTCCTATGCATAATTCATCATTAAACTATAATTAGAGTTTGTTGTGTCTGCATCCTCATATTCTAATAGATGAGGATTTTAGAGCTCTGTGGTTGTTAGACATCGTCATAATACTTTAATATATTTGTATGCAAGAAGATTATTTAATAAAGTTAGTCAGTGTGGATAAAAAGGGGTATAAAAGAATGATAGGTGAAAGTGAAATTCTATATATATATATATATACCTGGTGAGACTCCATAAATAAATTATTACATGTAACAGTGATAAGAGTAAGAGATATTATTGACAAATTTGCAAACGAAAAGGCAAGGCGAAGTATTGATATATATATATTTATAATATTAATTAACTTTTATATAATTTTTATTTTTGTCTTTTTTCCCCTATATCTCTTATTATATCTTAACATTCGAACTGGAAATGAATATTAATATATTAATATATATATATATATTTATATATATATTATATAATATTATAATATATTAATATATTATATATATAATATATTATATTAATATATAAATATTATATAAGATATATATATATAATAATATATATAATATATAATATATATAGATATTATATATATATATATATATTTATATTCATATATAATCATTAATTATATATATAATTACGATAAATATATTTTATTTAAATATATTAATATATATATATTACATAATATATATTATATTTTAATATATGGAATATCGAACAGAACGTCAATGAGATTATAATATATTATTCAGTTTAAACGAACATTATAGATTTCTTTGTGAGAGTCTCAAGAAATCTCAATATGAGTTTTTGAGCCTATGCATATAACTTCTGCTTATTGGCGAGAGAGGATAAGTAACTGCTCCAGTGTAAACGACAAATATTGAGTATCCGTTCACCTAGCCGAATTTAACATTACATATTTTGCCTACTACTTACTCTTAGTTAGATTATGTATATACTGTAAATATATTTATATATATCACTAATATAATTAATACTATATACTTATGTATCTAATTATATGATTATAGATATGAATACGTTAGAATATTGGGTAACTTATATGTCTGAATTATTCACCAAAGTAGCGAGCTTGATATATTTACTAGATTTTATTTTAATCAAATTGAAGAATGTTGTCATCATACATTCAAATATTTAGTCCTATATACTCATAGATTTTGAAAATGTATACATATATATAGTTATATCCTACTATTAATTTGTGTATATTCGTTCTAAGGTTAGATTTATATATATATATATTTTATATATATAGTAATATAATATACGTGTAGTGATTTAAGTTAAGGAGAGGTTTCTATAGTTAATAAATTAGATTTTATTTATATTGTATATTAAATATATATTTATACAATCTTATGTTTAATATCCAGCTGAATAAAATATAATCTATTATGATATTTAATACATATATTGATACACATTTTATACCAATTCATTAATGGATATATCATATTATGATATATTAATCTAATTTTATTAATTATTACAGAGATATTTAATAGCTATATTTATTGATATATAAAGATTATATTATTTGTCATACTATAAATATATTACTCCAATATATTAATAATATAGTGTTATATAATATATATATATATAATTTAAAGGTACTAAATTATATAATATTTAATATAACAATACCATAACACATGCTTGTAAAAATAAGAAAGTATAAAGCGTAATTTTAGTTTATTATTGGGATAAACCTATTATTATGATATATGTAATATTGCTTTTAGTGACTTGATATATATATGCTTACCTTAAACATAAGAATGCTTAAGTTATTTACTCCGAGTCAATTATTATGGATAATAAAGTTGACAGCTTAGATTTTATACAGTGTCAAATACATATTATTATTATTGATTATTTATAAGACAAGTTTTTATATTATCTTAATTCTACTGCTCTGAAACTCTAGATGCTACAAATAGTAATTTAAAATAATGTATCTCAATATTTGTTAATTTTTACGTAGCCATAGGGCGATAAATATGATAATTATAATAATAATTAATAAATAATAATTAATTAAATTATAACTTAATAATAATATAATAGATTAGAAAACAGATCTCTTAAAAATTAAATTTACATGATTTATATATAGAAGAATATTCTTTAAGTAATTTGAACGTTAATAATTATATAATAATACATTACAATAAGAAATGTTAAAGAAAATAAAAATAAAAACAAAATAGAAATCAGCCTATTACCCAAACCTAATTTAATAATTACAAAATTAATGAATTAAAAATAAATTATACATAATAAAGAATAATAATTAAAAATATAACATTCCCATTATCTTATTTAGTGAAATAATAATAATAATAATAATAATAATAATAATATATAATATATAATAAAAATATTAACAAAGAACTGTGTAATGCCAAGTAGCTATTAAACACTGACTAGTTAGCGGCTGTTAATTTATAAGATATAAATATATAATAACTAAGTAATTGATATTGACTAATATAATTAAGTATATAGTGAGGAATAATTAATGAATAGTGAGATAGTTGATTAGATATAATGTGTAGATTAATAAAAAGTAAGGTAAAACTGGAAATTAAATAAATATGTTAATAAAACAAAAATATCAAAAACAGATACAAAATTACCCTAAACTATACATAAGATTAAATATAATAATGCGAATATATATTATTATTGTCATAAATAATAAAATATTAAATAATAATATCTTTGCATTTAAATATATATTACTATGTTAATATAATGTAATTAAAATTAAACTAATTGAATGAATAACATAATAATAATAGATTATAATAATAATTAACTTAATAATATTATATAGTAATAAAAATGAATTAATAAGTTGAATAATAAATAATAAATAATATAATAATAAATAATAGGTTTATATTAATAACTATAATTGTGTCTGTTTTAGTATTAAGTGCTAATGAGTGAATTGGATAATAATTACATTAATATATACTCTAATGAATTTTATAATAGAATTATATAATGAAATAATTTAGTGAAACGTCTCATAAATACATAATTATATGTATAAATGAGCATTAATAATAATTTAATATTAATCAATAGATTTCAATAAAACGTGTATTTTAAAAAGCAAACTTACACGTGAAATCGTAGATATAAAGTGTTTTTATGGGATTTCGTTGTACATTATTGTTTCTTCTGTTGTTACGCCGGTGCGACTTACTTGTCTCGTGTGGTTAGAGCGCCATCCTTAATGTTGAGAAAACAACCTCCTACGTTTGAACCCTTTTCGTTACGTCCCTAACCAAACAAGGGTACACTGTTCTCCATGTGGCCATTCGGCTCAAGAGTTTCTCTTGCTTGATACTAGAATGTGCAAAAGAACCTGCCCTAAAATAGTTACACGTGTGATGATGTAATCCATTGTGGTATATTAGTTTAGTTGTGTATGTGTGTTGATGTATGTTGTGGTGTGTGTGGGTGTGGTGTGGTGTTGTGTGTGTGTGTGTTATATGTATTATATATATTTATATATATAATTAGTATTATATAATGTATAGTTGTATGTGTGTGTGATGTGTGTGTGTATGTGTAGGTTGAGTGATGTATATATATATATATTATATATATATATATATATATATACTATATAGTGTTTATGTTTGTGTGTGTGTGGTGTGTTAGTTTTGTTATGTTCATATACATATATTGTTACAATAGTTTAGGTTTAGAAATACGATAAATCTTTGTTTAAAATATTACTATTATGTATATGGAAGTGGTGAAAGATGTATGAATATGTGCATATGTTAAAGAGCATGCATTTGGAAAAGTGTGAATGTAGGTATGGGTAGGTGTGTTTTGTTTTGGTGTGTTGATGGCTATATGGTTTGGTTACTGTTTACTGGCGTTTAGAAGTGTAGTGTGGGGTAGATTTGTTGGTAATGTGTAGCTGTGTGTATGTCGTGATATATACTATATATATATATATATGTATAATATATATATATTAGTTTAGTGTGCGAGTGTGTACTGCGTGTTCTTTTAAGTTGAGCAGTTTATATATTATATATATATATATATATATATATATATATATTTGATTGCGTTAGTATACAAGGTCACGCGATAATTTAAACATTCGGTATACCACGTTAGCGATAGTAATATTCTTTAATGTATATTTTGATACTTAAAGTAGTCTAAGTTTTTTTATATAATATACTTCGTAGAAAACGGGTAATGTAGTAAATACAATGATAGTACGTAGATTGTGCAGTTTGAATCAGATAAAAAAAGAGGAGTGACATATATTTTTATTAATACTAAGTATTGGTAAAGCAGTATAGAGGTACCAATTGTTTTAAAACATGAATCTATGAGTACGGAGTTATGCTTTGCTATTCAAGACTCTCTTCCGGAGCAATCTTTTTGAAATTAAAAAAAAAAATGATTCTAAAATTTTCATTAAATTCCCAAAGTGTTTACCTAATATTTATATTGGGAGATTGCAGAAGAGTGTTGTAAGTGAAACCCTCTCCAGCCTTTTACCATTTGGGCTGTATTTTTGCCAACTAAAAAAGCTGCATAATACTACATAGCACTAGTTTTGTATTGGGTGTTCCAGAATTTTAAAAAGCAATAGAGTAATTTCATCCGAGCCAAATTTGACATCTTAACTCTATCTCCCATAGAAACCCTCAAATGTTTTTTTACAAATGTTTTCACCAAAAAAAAACAAACACTAAAACACTAAGCCGCTTAATTTCATCAAAGACAATTGTTTTTCCAAAAACATTTGAGTATTTTAATGACAATGAAGAAAATATACCAATTTCTTATCCCTCTAACATTGAAATATTTAACTTTAACTTTACTTTATCTTTCTTTATCTACTAACTTTATCATCTAACTTTAACTTTAACATCCTTAAAACTTTAAACCTCTATACATTCTTAAGTACATGTAAACAGCTTTTCTATA
>JABUQX010037405.1:30000-65000 GCA_015478945.1 Trachelipus rathkii | reverse complement strand
TATATGATAAAAGAGAAATAGACTCTCAGCAGCAGAAAAGGCTGAAAAATTAATGTTTCTCAACACAACCTTCCTCTATATTTGATTTCAATACTAGTGCATAAACTGTATATAAAATCCATTGTAAAATCTTCTTTTCATTAAGTCGAGGTTGGGCGAAAAGAGGTTGGTCCCGTCCCGCACCCTCAGAGGATAAACAATTATATTAATAGAATTTTAGCTAAAACACGAATATCATATATATATATATATATATATATTATATATTGTGTAAACCAAAGATATTTATATTATATATATTATCCATTATAAAGTACATTATAGTCAAGCTATACAGACATATATATATATATATATATTATTATATATATATAAATATATATATATATATATATAAAATATATATATATATATATCAAACATTCCGCATCAGCGGATGTTAAAATCAACTATCCGCATCCGGCATCCGCGGATGTTGAAAAGAATTGACATCTGCTGCATCACTAATATATTATATAATATTATACTATATATATATATTAGTATATATATATATTATATAGTATATATATATATATATATATATACCTATAATATATATATATATATATATATATATATATAAATAATAATAATAATAATAATAATAATAATAATAATAATAATAATAATAATAATAATAATAATAATAATAATAATAATAATAATAATAATAATAATAATAATAACAATAATAATAATAAAGTATTAATGACTGACATATAGCAAAAGTAGAAGGGAGTGTTTTAGACTCCCCCGGTGGAATGCATGTAAGAATGAGCATAGCATCTAAGCTCGGGGTCAGGGAACTTGGGCAGAGAAAGAATGATACTCTGTGGTCATGCTTTTCGCAAGAGTTTTCCTCATAGGAGGCGATATGTTCTTAAAAATAGTTTACGTTGACATAGCGATATTATAAAGGGAAATATTTGATAGGATAAAAGTCCTAGAGTCGACGCTTTGAGGAAGAGTTATGTGAGTGAAACCATCCCAAATGTGTGAGTCATTCTCGAACGACTCGACTTTAAAGAGAGAGCAGTTAGGATGGTTTAAATATATTTTGAAGGTCCTCAGAATACCCACCTTCTTCAAAGCTTGTTTATTGGTAGAAACAATGAGACTCTTAAAAAAAAAGTTAACTTGAAAAGAAACAAAGAATTTTAAGGACAGACGTAGATTTGTCACGTGTTTTTGAAGATGTTGTGGTGGTTGTGTGAAAGATTATAATACCAGGCACAAGGATGAGGTAACTTAGTCTTTTGAGCCATGGAAGAAGAGACAGCAGTAATACCGTTGGAAGTTGTGTAAGAGAAGTGAAAGAGGAAGCAAAAATTAAGACATTTTTTGTATAATGCTAGAAAGAACGTGAGAGAGAAGAATTAGAAAGATTGTTTGAATTTCTACTCTGTGTGTGTGTGTGTGTGTGTGTGTGTGTGTGTGTGTGAGAGAGAGAGAGAGAGAGAGTATGAAACATGAGTTTTCTGATCTCTGACATCAGCATCCTAATGGCGATTGGCACTATACCAAGTAGTTTAAAAAAGGTTTATTAGTTTCTGAAGAAGGGAAAGAAAATGGAATGCTCACCTTCATACCAGAGAGAAACTCCTCGGTTATGCGATCTTCACATTATTATTATTATTATTATTATTATTATTATTATTATTATTATTATTATTATTATTATTATTATTATTATTATTATTATTATTATTATTATTATTATTATTATTTGTTTTCTCTGCCTCAGTTACGAATACGAGAAATATCAGAGGTGAGTTGCTCCTCCAAGGCCACATTCCGAGCATCATCTATTTAATGTCTACTGAGACACTTGTCAAAACGAAAGGAGCAACGAAGGGTGTTGTCGGTATAGGAGTGGATTGGTGGTAAAGTGACAAGAGGAGAGAGAGAGAGAGAGAGAGAGAGAGAGAGAGAAGAGAGAGAGAGAGAGAGAGAGAGAGAGAGAGAGAGAGAGAGAGAGAGAGAGAGAGAGAGAGATTAATGAAAAGAAGAAAAAAAGTTGGTGATAGGACAGAACTCTAATTAATACCACTATTAATAGATTTGTAAGGTTGGTATCCATCTACAACTTCTGCCATTGAACGATTGGAAAGAAAATCAGGAAAGGATGGGAAAAAATGAAAATGAAATGGAAATGAAAAACTATAAAAATAAAAGCTTTGTGTCAGACTATATTGAAAACCTTCGATATTTCCAACCCCACAGCAGAGGGTTCACAGAAATGCCAAAGATAAGAGTACCAAGATTCAAAGGGAAGGCAATAAAAACTACTAGTGGAACGATCTTACGGAAGCCACCCTGGTATTTTAAAATAAGATTATAAAATTTAAGACATGTCCAAATCATCAATTCAAGTATAGATTCGGAAACTTTGCAAGAGACTGATGGTTAAGCAATACATCACACTTTTGGTAGAGCGAGTCTTCTCTTTTCTTCTCGAATTGGAAATTCTGTATCGGTTTTGATTTTGTCAATATCTTCAAAATAATTTGGTACAAGATGTTTTGTCTAGGCACAATTCCCCAAGTTGTTTCAACGGGGACTGGCAGCTTGTTTGCAAGCCGTAACTGTAGCTGTACATCCACTCAATATATATACTGTATATATATATATATATACTATAATATATATATATAATTATATATATATATATAAATAGTATTATATACTATATATATATAATATAGCTATTATATGATTATTATAATTATAGTATATTATATACTATATATATATATATTATATATATATATATATATATATATATATTACTCTCACTTAAGGTTATGATGGGATGGTAGTAGGGGAGGGGGTCCCTTCAACTTATGTCATGTTCTTCTACCAACTTTTCTGTTTTCGGTGTATGTTAGTTAAGGAACTAGTATCATCTTGCTCATTAATTTTTACAATATTCAACGTCTTTATTCTAATTTGCACTTTTTAATATAAGTGTTACATGTTCATAGGTTCCTTAAAAACTCTTCACACCCCTCCGGTTATTTTCTCCGTATAGTGTCGTCTCTTCTTAATGATAAAAGCGTTACTTCTCTAGTGAGTCCACTCACATAGCTTTTCTTGAAATATGAGAGTCTTGAGCTTTTCGTCTCATGAGGTCTCCCACTCCTCTAATAATCAGATTTTTCTTTAGATTAGAAACTGTTGTTTCTCTCTCATTTTACTACAATTGTTACAATGGGTATTGCTCTTCTAAGCTTTTTTGCCATACAACTTTTCTTTTGAAGAGTCATATGACTCGCCTTTCCACTCAGTCTCTTCCCTTCTTTCTCCTGACCACAGCCTTAATCACTATGCTCATACTTTCACGTATTCTACCACTAAAGTGAACACTCTTCCTTCCTTTTGTTTTTTCCCAATCCCTTTAACCTGTTTACTCTCAATACTTTCAAACCCCATGTCTCGATGCATATCGGCCTTTAGTGATTGTGGAAACTCTGAAAGACTCTTTCCACCAAAAGTTTCATTAAAATAATATATTATATTTCAGTATCAGAAAATAATAACAATACAACGGGGATTTACCCACAAGTCCCGAATTCTCATCCTTCAGGAGTTGCTGTAGATTCTCGAAATGAAAATCGGAAACCTCGTCGTTTTTCAAAGGTATTATATATACCGCGTCATATATTATTATTATATATATTATACTATATATATATTAGTATATCATACTATATATATATATATATATACTATATATATATCTATATACTATATATGATTAAACAAATATGATCATACTGTATAATTATATATATATATATATATATAATATATATATAATATATATTATACCAATCATACTATATAGTATATATATATATTAGTTATGGGGCTATCACGCTGACCCATAGCAACCGTTTCCACAACTGGAGCATCCCTAGCGTCCAAGAAAACCCAAAAAGTGGAATAGTAAGAAGGGGGTTCCCAGCCCCAAGAGCCATGCGATGATAATCTTCATTTTGACCAACTGCGTCGAAGCCTCCAAAACTAGACCAGATATCACTTAAAGTAGATTCTTTATTTTAAATCCAAATTATGTTTTAATTCATTTACAGTATATAAAAGAACTGACGGAATAATTTTGCTCCTCCTCACCGAAATTAATTCAGAAGTCACTTCATTGTCTATTTAAAATAATTTTTATAAAAGAACTGGATTAAACCTTTCTTAATACTCTTTTTGATTTCGTTTAAAAAAAAATTAATATTGTTTTATTATAAAATCTGATTTTAATTTCATATTTTTGATTTAATAAAAGTTTAAAATATTTCATATAGATTTTGATAAATAGGCTAGTTGCTTCTAAATAATAATTTGGCCTTAACTCATGTGGAACATTTCTTTTCCTCAGACAAAAAAAAAAAACTTTTTAGAACTTTCTGATTGTTTTGTTGAAGATTTTAGCCTTCTTCTTATTCTCTACTCTAGATCTTCTCTTTTTCTTCTCCTTTTTTCTTTCTGTTTTTGATGCGTCCAACTCTGACGACTACCCCAATTTTGGGTTCGGATCCCAATTATCCCAGTTTTTAGGCATTTAGAGTTGCAATTTCAAGCGTTTAAAAATATTCTCTTCTGTTGAGTCCAATTTTTGAGGCATAGACCGCAAAATTTGAGGCTGCAAACCAGTTTTGGCTTGTATAATGTTTGATTTATCAAACCATATGGAATGAAGAACGACGAATCCAAATATGATTGTCTCGGTCCTCTTCAAGGTGTTGTAAACCCACCAAAGAGGTTCCACGCTACGCTAAACAGATAAAACCATACTCCAAGCACGTTCAACAGAAATATCCTCTGCTAAACAAACTTTGGACCGTCAAAACAGAGTAATGCTGTCCCGTCTCTGCTCCGGGCACCATCCCTCCCTTTAGAAATTGCTTGGACTTAACGGACATCAGACACAATTTCGATACAATTTTCTAACAGATGTCTGGGCCCGACCTCCTATGGTAGCACAATATCTCAGTATCTCCCGCTTATATATATGTATATATTATATATATAATATATATATATATATATATAATATATATATATATATACTATATACTATATATATACTATATACTATATATATATATATATATATATATATATCATATTATATATATATATATGACAGGTACTATATACTATATATATATATATATATTATACTATTATATACTTATATTATATTTTTAATTTATATTATTTTACTTTATTTTATTATATATATTCTTATATATATTAACTATATATATATATATATATATACTATTATAATACTTATATACTACTCTATACGTATATATATATTATATATATATATATCATATATATATATTATAATATACTATATATATATATATACTATATATTATAACTATATATATATATCCATACTATACACCTATATATATATATACTTAATAGAACTTCTACACGGTAATATATACCATAATATGTTTTCTGAATATTTATAGTTTTGAATATACTTTTAAAACTATGATAATTAGTGAAAAGTATTAACTAATCTTGCAAGCAAATGGAAATTTTTCGATTGACAATTATATACAGTATATATATATATACTATATATATATATATATCATACTTATTATATCATATATATATATTATATATATTATAATTATATATATATATATAATAATAGTATGTTATATAATATATATATATATTATAAGTATATTTATTATATTAATAATATATATATATATTCATAGCCATCACTATTATATATTATACTTATTAGTCATAATATATATATACTTATATAATATATATATATATATACTATATATATATTATTATCATATATAATACTAATATATATATATATATAATATATATTACTATATATATTATATTATATAAGATTAACCTTATATCTTATGTCTCCACAACGAAAGTTTAAAGAAAATGACCAAATATGTTTGAGAATTTAATTTGAAAATATTTTTTTTCGTAACATTAAAAACACGAAAAAAAAGAAGAAATTAATATTCTGAAAAAATGAGCTTCACTGGAATATATATATATATATATTACTATATTATATATATATATATATAGTATATATATATATATATTAATAGGACAACCCACCTCCTTGACCTTTCCCAACCCGTGACTACATATATATATATATATATATACTATACTATATATATTATACTATAAATATTATATATATATATTATATTATATATATATATATTATATATATAATTATTCATATTACTATATAATATTACTTGCATTACATGGTGATATTTGTTTTAAAACCACAACTATCATCGAATCCATATCCAAAAACTACAATAGCTACAGCGATTTTTGGAATCCTTTTTTGGAATCCTTGTAAGATTTTAGTTAGGAAAATGTATAAAAAAAAATTACAATGAATAAAAATAAAATAAATATTGGCTATTTTTTTTTTTAGGAGCGGGACAATATATTATATATATATTATTTGCTCAAAGTATTACACGGCCTTTTAGGGGGCCCGAGCCGACGGGGAGCACAGCGGGGGGACGTTTTCCATTTACCCTCGTAGGGAGGGGGCGGAGGCAACCCCGCGACACGCCAAATACCAAAGAGCGGCTGGGTTCCGGAGCACCCTCCCAGGAGGGGGCAATTATGTCACTTACCCCCGTAGTTCCCCGGCAAATGCGAGAGACCCAGACTTTCCTGCCATCGTGTTGCCCGGTATACCCTTGCGGGTATTCTTATTGTAAATATTGAAAATGTAAAATTTAAACTCTTGACAAGTTCTAATTTGTTTTAACGCCAGTAACCAAGTAAAAGGCTCTAAATAGGACTCTCTGATCAAATTTTTGTACTGCATTGGCAATAACTTTTGAGCTTGTTGACATTTTTCCTCATCTAAATATTTTCCAGGATTTTTCAAAAATGCTATTCCTTTTCGCTGAAGTCTATGTTAGTTTTTTGAGAATATCATATATATTTTTTTTTTTTTTTTTTTTTTTTTTTTTTTTTTTTTATTACATTTCTTGCCCACTAAAATTGGACCAGCATTCCAGCATGTATTCCTTTTTTCTTGTACCTATTGTAGTTTTTTGAGATATGGAGTTAGGTTTTTAAACAAATTTCATCTTAATAAGGCTTTACAAACTTTAGTACATAAGTCAAATTTAAAGGAAAATAAATTGCCATAGCCTAAATTTTGTTACTGTGAAGTGACAAGTTTTTGTATATCGAAATTTATTTAAATCTTTTCATTTGTATTAAAAAAAATGTAAAGTTCCCCAATTTGAATGAATTAAGAAAAAGATTTTTATCGTTTCGTAGTGCGACACTAGCGTTCTCTAGGACATTTTACCATATATCCTAATTATATAATTATATATATATATTATATATATATATATATATATATATAATATATATATATATATACTTTATATAATATATATATATATATATAATATATAATATAAAAATATATTATATATATATATATATATATATATTATATATATTTATATATATATATATATAATTGTTCTTACTCTTTTAATAGCAAAATGATTGATTAGTTCCTTCGTTTATATTGTGTGGCTATGACGAGTACTTATTAAAAGCAGTTCTGCTACGTTTTCCTCCCCTCCACAATTGAGAAAATAATTTATGAGCCTTTTCAGGGTTTGGAGTTTTAATAGTTTTTGCGTATTTTTTTACTGATTAATAATATATTATTTTTTAAATTATTATTTACAGTTAATTTATTTACTAATATTCTAATAAGCCTTGAAACTGTTTTGTTTCGTATTAGGGTACTGTATAAATATTGTATCTGGTTTAATGGTTGAGGAATGCAGCTTTTTGTGCTATTGATTTCTTAAAGATTTTTAAAAAAGAATATCAAAATCTATAAATTTATCATTAAGTACTAGTGATGTCAATTTTTGGAACAGTTTACTTACTTTTTGTGAATTTTTTCCCCTACTCAACATTAACAAATAAAAAAACAATATCTTGTTTAACTAATAACCATGTAAAACTAGTTATTTATACAGTTCAATTATTGGGAGAGCAATATTTTTAAGACCATTAGTATTGAAATTAGATCCAAGTAATAAAAAAGGCTGTTATTAAATAATATATTATTATGTATTAAAAAAACAACAAGGAAATTACTTTTTATTTAAAGAACTATATATATATATATATATATATATATATATATATAGTATTTATATATCATATATATATATATATTATATATATATAAAATATATATATAATATGTAATACTTATATATATATATAGAAAATAAATATATATATATATAAAATCTTGTGCTTCTGCTACTGTTCTCCTCACAGAACAGATTTTCACGCCTTTTTTGAATATCTTACTTACTTCGTCACGACCCCGAGGGGGGCGGGGGGAAAACCCTGGTTTTTTTATATCTTCTCATCAATAATATACTGTTAGTTCTTATATCTATTTTAGGGATGTTCAAATGCTACACAACACTGAATGGTTGGCAGCGTCCTCTACATACTATTTTAGCGCTGGGGAGAGGCGAATTTCATTCAAGCATTCTCAACATCTGGAAGCAACTAATTTAAAGAACCAACTCACATTCCGGATCGTCCCAACAATTCTTGAACACACTTGACCTATGTTTCACCACTAGTCCTTCTCGTTTTATAAATAACACACCACCTCTTCGCTCCTATTGGTAAATCTGACCACAACCTTATCTCTCTTAAAATTTTATAACTTTCTCTCCAACAGCTCCATGCCTGCCCCTGTGTGTTCTTTCTTGGCACTTGGATCGGGCCGACATTGGGAGGCCCTTGCCGTTGCTTCATACGAAACTATAATTTGAATGATCTTTTGACTCTTGATCGTGGACGCTTCAAGCTTTCTGCGATAGTTGGAAACAGTGATCGTTATTGGGATGAGCATGTTCATTCCTTCTTTGACTTAAATCTTTCTCTCCTCAAATTCAATAGTTCAGTCGTGCTTGTTCTCTGGTTCATTCCAGGCAGAGACAATGCGTTATCGGGGGTGGAAAAATTCTCGTTCCCCTATCACTCGCTATTTTCATTCAACTAGAAATCGTTGCAAGGATACTTTCGACGAGCAAAGCGGGCTTTCATCAAACGAAAGTGCGCTAGCCTCACCTCCTTGGTTCTGACAAATCTTTCTGGGCCTCTTGCCAAAAACATCTCCAACAACTTGTTAAATCTACCTTCCTCCTCTTATTCGATCTGATAGGTTCTGTTGCCTTAACTCTCGCCAATCTGAAAAGCCAATCTCTGTCGCGCCTTCCTATTTTTCCTCTAACTCAACCCTGGACGATCTGGCATTCTTCTTCCTCCCTATTTCTCTTCTCAGGATGTCCTATTGCCCTCTGCCCTGAGATTTACATTTGATCGGGGTGCATGGGCTCTGAAATTCTATGAACGTTATGGAAGTGCGGGTGGCCCGATGGCATCCTCCCCGCAGTTTTTGAGGGAGGTGCTTCCGTGCTTGCCCCTCCTCTCGTTTTCAACTATATTCTCATTGCCTCAATTACTAGCACTTTCCTCAGTTACTAGCACTTTCCCTAGTATGTCCAACCTATTCCGAAAAAAGGAACGCCTCTGATCCTTCTAACTATCGCCCTATAGCTCTAACTTAGTATTCTATCTAGATCTTTGAAACCCTTCTCAACTCTCATTCTTACACCCATTGCGAAACTCATTCCCTGTCTTTCCGATCGCCCAGTACGTCTGTCGGCGCTCGCATGTCTCTGGTGATCATAGCCTCTCCTCCTATCTAACAGAGTTATGGTTTTCCGCCCCTTAGGAACTACGGGGGCGAGACTCTGCGTGGTGGCGCTGAACATATCAAAGCATTTTGACCGGGTTAATGGCACGCGTCACTCCTCTCCAAGCTCCCCTCCTTTGGATTTTTCTCCTTCTCTTTGCTTACTTATTGTCTTAGCTTTCTTTCAAATATTCTCAGATATCGGCTGTTGCTATGATGGTGGGCGACCTTCTTCTCTCTCTTTTTCAGTCAATAGTGGTGTACCCTCAGGGTTCTGTCTTATTACCTACTTTATTCTTAACTTTTCATTAATGATTTCCTCAGCTGAGTTTCGAATACCTGAACTCTACCACTCATATGCCATGACTCGACCCATTCAATTTTTCAAACTCATATCAATTCTACTCCTACTTTTACTTCTAGAAATTGCCTCTCGTCCTAATCTTTCCGGATTCCATTCTCGTTGAATCTGCCGATAGAATTTCCGGAGTGGAGGTCGTCTCACCTTGTGAAATTTATCATTTAAAAACCCAACTTCTACAATCTCCCTCTCTAAGACACCTCTTATCTAACTTTCCCTATCTCTTTCGACGGTTCTCTCGTCTCTCCTGTGACAATATAAACATATCCTTGGCCCTTAACATAAACAAAAAAATGTCTTGGAAACCCTCACATCACAATGGTTTGCTGGGGCGGCCTCAAAAAACTGGGAGTTCTGTTTAGACTGGCATAGACCTTTTTTCCTCTTCTCAGTTAACTCCAGCTATTACAAGGGTTCTTTATCCGCCCCTTGTTGTGAGCTACCGCTCTCATATTCTTGGGGGGGGGGGCTCAGGTTTCATCCATCTTTGGAATAGGGTCGAGTCAAAGGCCTAAAAGACTTATAAACTCTCCTGTACTTTCTAGTTCACTTTGACCCTCTATCTTTGCGGCCGATGTTGGTGCTTATCTCTTTTCTAAAGGTACCGTAGCGCAAGTGCTCGAGGGAACTTTTCACTCCGTACCACCATCTTTAAGACGCCCTCGCAGCCACAAGGGTTGGTGCCTTGTCCGCGCCACATGAGTTTTGTCGTGTTTGATATTAGCAACTCCAGACTATGTTCGCTGCTGTGCCTTCCTTTCTTTCTGCCACCTCCTGTTACTGTGCGAATTCTCTTGTCTATCTTCTATGTTCTCCTACTCAATTTAATCTCCCTCACTTTAAAGCCCGCGTCTGTGCTCACTGCGTAATTTACGTTAGTTGAATTCTGCCTGGAGTTTAAACACCCCTCCTGAATGGTCTTGCCCCGTGAGCGGTGGTGACAACTGGTAAAAATAAAATTATTATATATATATATATATATATATATATATAATTATATATATTATATATATATATATATATATATATTATATATATATATATATATATATATACTTATATATATATATATATATATATATACTATATATATAATATATATCATAATGATATAATATATATTAAATGTTTAGTCTTTTTTTATTCCCTTGGGAGGGTCATAAAGCCACTCTACTCCTTTGCAAAGACAATTATTAAACTTTGTTTATCTTTCTATTGGGGAATGTTGTAATGTGCAGGTCATTAACTAATTTATATTTAAATATCTTGTTAAAATAGGATTGGTTTACTAATATTTATCATTCAGTCTTTGTTATCTAATCTCGTAGTGTTTGGTCTAATATTTCAACAAATTTTCGCTTCTCTTTACAATTTTATTCAGTTAGCTCGTGGTACCTTAAATAACGACTTATATTTTTATTCATTATTTTTAATAACAAATTTATTTGTGGATTCTTTATTTGTGTGCCTGTGTGAATATTGGCTATTCAATATGTATGCCGCATATGCGACGCCGCACCGTGGTTGGGAGGTGAATATATGAACTAAATTCAGTTGTTCATGTATCAGTTTATAGGTATAGATATTATGTTGGCCCAGATCCCTTATTTTTTTTTTAGTCTATGTGGATAATACAGGAATGTTAGATTTACAAAAAATGTGCACGAAAGATATGTTCATGACTCTTGAAATACTATAGTCAGTGATGGAGTCGAGTACAATTGTAATTTTAATTGAATTATATTAATTTCATATCGGAAAAATAATTTTAATTCATTTGAGTTAATTTTGAGATGGTCCTGTAAATTTATTATTTAATATCCAAAAAGTAATTATAAGCAAAATTATAATACTAATTAGAAGATTTCTTGCATATAATCAGGAGGACCAGAGCAATTATCAAGTATATTGTAAGTTGTGTGTGTTTTAAATATTCCCAGTGGTGCAGCATATTTTTTGTTAACATAATAGTTAAAGCTACGGTTTGTTATTTAAAGTTCTTTTTTGAACTACGGAGTATATGCTAATTTTCGATTACTTTTCTATTTTACTGAAAAATTATAATTGGTTTGTAAACTTATTTGTTGTATAGGAGACCAGTGACGCTTATTTCGAAGAAACCCGTGTGATCGTTATAGGTTCCAAATAACTTTGTTATCAGAAGAATAGGTCACTTATTGATACTGCGACGCGAGGTTTTGTCCCTCATTACAATATATCATTTCCGTCCCGGCCGTATTAAGATTCTTAGAGGCAATAAGCACTTACAAGATTTTTGTGCCCCATATATATGAAATTCAAAAAACAAACCATAATAAACCATAAAATAAAATGTTATTTTTCGAAATTAAATAAAATTTTCTGAAAGATGGAAAATAAAGTTTATTTTCGTAACAAAAAGCTAGAACCCTCTCAAAAAAAAAAAAAAAAAAAAAAAAAAAAAAAACTAAATTACTATTCATTACATGTTATAAATTTCACTTTTTATGGATAAATCCCTATACAAACCATGTTATAATTTTCAAATTTTCAAAAAAAAGGTAGTTTATTTAAATTTTTCTTGATGTTGCTTAACTTAATAGTTAATCCAACCCTGGTCCCGGGGAATTTTCTCGTATTTTATCACTCCCAAAACAATGTAGGGGACAAGATCCTCATTCACGTCCCTACTGTAGATAAATTTAATACTATTTGTAGCTTTGGTGAATGCAAGGGACAAAGTCTTGAGCGTGTTAGGGTTCTGCATGAGGGTATGTTGCTACCGGTGTTAATATATAGAAGCGAAACTATATATGGTGTGGAATAATTGTATATATATCTAAGGTGCAGTCTGTTCAGATGGATAATCCTAGGGGCGTGTTAGGTGTGAGAAGAATTGATAAAATGAGGATTGAGCATCTTAGGAGCTGTGTGGTGTGAAGAAAGGTGTGAGTGAGAGAATAAATGAATATATAAAGATGGTTTGGTCATGGAAAGGATGAATGATGGTTGGTTAAGCGGATGTATAGAGGTGAGTGTGTTGGGAATCGACAGGCCGGGGGACCTGCCAAAAAGTGGATTGAGTCAGCAGAAGACTGTCTGAAGGAAAATAAAATGAACTTGGCACAAACCAGAAGAACGGTGCGTAATAGGAATAGATGGAGTGGTTTCGCGAGAGGAAATGGTTGTAGGGATGGCCCAGTGAATGAACCATGACATTGACGGGATACCACAGTGGGGGATTGTCTCTGTGTTATGAAACTCTAGGGCGGGTATTTGGCTGCGCCGGGCTCGCAATTAAGGGTATGGAAAGAGGGAGGCTTTCTTTTTTGACTTAGATCATGTTCTTCTATCTATTCTGTTTTCGGTGTTTGTTTCGCACCCCACTCCAATCTGTGGAATCCAGGGATATATATATATATATATATATATATATATATACTATAAAATAGATTATATTTGTATATATATATATATATATATATATATATTATATTATATATTATATAAATGATTATATATATATATAATATATATATATATATATATATATATATATATCAGGGCTGCGGAGTCGGAGTCGGAGGTTCGATGGAGTCGGAGGTGCGTGGAGTCGTGCAATTTTCCAGGGGTGTGTAGTCGGAGTCGGAGTCGAAATTCTGTGCAAGTGGAGTCGGAGTCGGAGTCGGAGCTTGGGAAAATTCCTGTGTAAGAGAGTCGGAGGTCGGTAGTCGGAGTCGGAGTCGAAATTTAATAGAATATTATTATTATATTTTAATATTATTATTATTATTATTATTATTATTATTATTATTATTATTATTATTATTATTTATTATTATATTATTATTATTATTATTATTATTATTATTTATTATTATTATTTTATTATATTGAAAGTGTATTAAACTGTTAATTTTAAAATGGCTGTTTTATAATAAAAATAAAAATAATTTGCATTATAATTGGTTATACATTTGTTTCCGAAACTGATATATATTTGTTTGTCATGTATTGCGCTGCGCCTGCATCTTTCTGTCTTTACTATAGATGTAGCGGATGGTGATTTTTGACAATCCGCGGATGCGGATAGTAAAAATCACTATCCGCGGATGCGAATAATAAAAATCACTATCCGCGGATTGAGGATGAGGATTTTAGAGTCTTAGCCATAAGTACTTCATATATAGATAATATATTATATGTTTAAAAATATATATATTATATATATATATATATATATATATATATATATATATATATATATATATATATATATATATATATATATATATATATATATTTTAATGTATAAAGAAGGTTAGGAAGATTTCGTAGCTGTCGGATTATAGGAAGATATTTCTTCGCATGGTTATAGGGCGACAGGGCTAGCAACCTGGTCCTTTCCTTTTGCTTTTATTACTCTTGGACCAGTGTTAGAATCTTATGCGCCTAGAAGCAAGATCCTCTGGAGACCTCTGGGTGAACGAGTTTGCCTAATGAAAGAAGATGCTAGTTCTACTGAAAGGTCGAAAACCCTACCTGAGAGTATTAACCAGAGGACTGGCATCGGAAACAATTGCGAAAAGAAATGGTTTTCTAAAATGCTCTATAGGGTTAGGAGTTTTGGGCCAAAAGAAGATGTTGGACCAACTGACAGGGCAAAAGCCCTTCCTGGGAGTTGTTATATATATATATATATATATATATATATATATATATATATATTATATATAATATATATAATATATATATATATATATATATATATATATATATATATATATATATTATATATTACATCTGTTTTATTTATATTAGATATATATATATATATATATATATTATATTATATATATATATATATATATAGTATATATATTATACCAGTGTTTACCCAAATTGCGAGATATGGACCCAACTCTTTTGCACCCCACCAATCTCTTTCCCCAGCCTCAACCCATTTGAAAAAAAGGTTATATGTAGAATAATACTTGAAATTATTAATTCTCAAATTATGTTAAAAAAAACAAAAGCTTCTGAGCCCTTTAAATGGAGAGTTTGCTTCTCTTTTCTTCGTAAATGAAATCTGCATCGCTGAAAAGATGCTCGCCAGCTACACTTATTGAAGGGCATGCTAAGTATTCCCTGCCGAGTTCTGCAAGATGTGAAAAAACTTTTACAATTATCACGCTATCAAACCAATGGATCTTTATCCGATTCCAGAGTTTTCGCTTTTGATTATCTTTCGATTCAATGACAGAGGTCCTTTTTGACCATCCTCTGAAACAAGATCTTCATCGCCGCTTAGCTAGAGCCAAAAGGAACGTCATGGATTCTGCAATGGTTCGCTAACAGATAGTAAATTTGTGTCTGTTTCTGCAATCTTTCCTTTTTATTGGATGGTGAAATTTCTGGCTTGCAGCATTTCATCACATAGGCATACCAAAATAAATTTTAACCCTTTGTTGTGAAAACATACGTGGTTCAAGAAATTTGGTTTGTATCTAGGATCCAGAAAGTTACTATTGCAGATGCCGTAATCGTTTTGCAGATTTTGAAATCTATTACCTATCTCCAGCATTAGTGTTTTTGTCAGCCTTTTGAAAGTTCCTTAAACTTTTAATAGCAGCATTGCACAGCTTTCATCATTCATATCTGAAGAATCTCGTTTGGCCAAACAAGAATTTTCTTGAGATAATAGTCTAGTATACCTCTTCAAACGGTTTTAGAAAGAGTAATACAATTACCAAAAATCTTATTATCATCACCTGTCAAGCCTTTCACCTTTGGGTTGTTTGTTCGAAGAATAAGGGAGACAGCTTCATTTATTTCTCCCATGTATGTACCAACTACTATTCCAACGAGTATGAACATCTTGCGTTGACAGAAAGTTGAGGAAACATTAGTCTCATAATTCATAAATGATACTATCCGCTATCCGCAAAAAAAAATTCATGCGGGGTAGAGAAAAATTATGCGGATGTGGATATCTGCTAACACCTCTAGTCTTTTACTGTATTTTACCGATAGCATTTGGAGATTAAGATTCATTGGAAAAAAGTGGGTATTTTTTATTCTTAAAAGCAATCGAAAAAAAAAAATAGTTGAAACAAAAAAATGTTTTATGTAACTTTTGTAAGCAATAAGCTGAGTCAGAGTCGAAATTTTGAATTTGACTGCTGGAGTCGGAGGTCGGAGTCGGAGTCGAAAATCTTTGTTTAAGTGGAGTCGGAGTCGAAAATTTTTGTTTAAGTGGAGTCGGAGTCAAGTCGGAGTCGGAGTCGAAAATCCAAATTTGAATTTAAGGAGTCGGAGTCGGAGTCGGAAAAAAAATTTATTATTACGGATCCGCCAGCCCTGATATATATATATATATATATATATTATATATATATTAATATATATATATATATATAATATTATATATATTATATATATATATATATATATATTATATATTATATATATATATATATATATATATATATATATATATATATATATATATATATATATATATATATATATAATATATATTCAAAATAATTTATTATATATATAATATATATATATATATATATATATATATATAATGGAACTAATTGAATGTAACGGTTAAGATTGTCATTTTGAAAAAGTGTTTCATGTAAAATGGTCGTCATTGTTTATAAACAAATGGAATGCGAATAAAAGGAAATCCTATTCTTAATTTAAACCTTAGCTTTATTGTTTAATTTATTTCTTATTTAATTGAAAACTCTTGCTTCTTTTCTTTCTCTTACCTTTTTATTCTCTTTCTATTTTTTCTTTGTTTTTTTCTTCTTTCTTCTTCTTCTTTCTTCCTCTTTTTTTTTTTTTTTTTTTTTTCACCTCCGTGATTGGTTACACGTTAAATCCAGATGCTTTCATTATTGAAATTCATAGTCGACCGAAGCATAATTTTCTTAAATACCATTACGACTCGACTGACTTTCTTTAGTTATGTCTGTTATCTTCGTGATGAGTGGTAAATTAACCCCAGTTCAGTGTAACATTTTTATAGAACTTTTTTTTTTCTTTTTTTTCTTTATCAAAAATATTCGATATACTTTCAATTTTTGTAATAATAATAATAATAATAATAATAATAATAATAATAATAATAATAATAATAATAATAATAATAATAATAATAATAATAATAATAATAATAATAATAATAATAATAATAATAATAATAATAGGTACTTTTCTTTGGAGTTACATAGAATAGCTTTAAAATCTGCAATTTGATCAAAGTAAAAATTATTATTTGATATATTAAAAAGGTAATTTCTTTTACAGAGTGAAACCCCGTTGCCTCCAAAAGCCATTCTTTTATGGCAAGGTTCTCGTCAAATCAAAATATTTTTCGTTCAACGAGAGGGTCACGTGGTGTCCCCGGACAGAGATGTCAATTTCACTGCTTACAAATGCTCTCGTAAGAACTGGAATTTTGTTGGGTATTGTTGGGCACTCGTGTTGTTTATTTTGTGGTTTTGGTATCCATCGCATTTAATAATAATAATAATAATAATAATAATAATAATAATAATAATAAATATCAAAGTCAAACTAATTCGTAAAATAATATACCTTAGTATAATTGTTGTCAAATCAATGTTACGTAATACACATGCAATTTAAAGCACTGCTTTTGAAACAACAACTTGATGTAAGTAAGTTAAATGTAAGGGAAAACT
The DNA here is from genome assembly GCA_015478945.1 of Trachelipus rathkii. Classification (NCBI taxonomy): domain Eukaryota; kingdom Metazoa; phylum Arthropoda; class Malacostraca; order Isopoda; family Trachelipodidae; genus Trachelipus; species Trachelipus rathkii. The sequence continues at coordinate 47,065 of JABUQX010037405.1, read as the reverse complement.
TGGGAAAGAGGAAGTGTGCTTCAGATTTTACCTGTAGAATAAGTAAATGAATGAGCATAGCATTATGTCTGGGGGGAATTAGATAGTGATAAAGAGGTGAGAATTTGTGGACAGTGCCCCCCCCCCCTCCACTCCTAGAAGGATATATAGGGCTAAAGAGTTCAGAAGGACAGTGTTAATTTTAATAGCGATTGTACAAGGATTGTAATGCATCAATTTAACAACTAAGAAGAGACTGGAAAGGGTTAAGTAGTGGGATAGCTAGTGAGATGAAAATCCGTAGGTTCCACTCTTACAAGGAGCAGTTCCAAATATGAGACACATACTATATACAGGAACGTACAACAAAATTACAGTATACAAAAATAGCAACAGCCTGGGTGATTAGAAGTTCTGAAGCAGTCTAAGAACACGTAACCTCCTAGAGTCATGTTTAGTAGGAAATAATTTGTTATTCTTCCTAGAAAGATCACATAGAAAAAGAAACTCGAAGAATATTAAAGAAAGAGGAGGAAATGAGTTGTGCGTTTTTGAAGTTTTTTTTCGAGTAGACGATCGAAGGAATCGTGCTTTTGAGTCGTTGAAAACAAACGTGTTTTTTAGGTTGATAAAAAATTAGAGGTAAGATCAACCAAGGTCACCTTCCTAGCATCAGCTTTTTATGGTTGTGTTGATTACTTTTCGATTGATAAAAAAAGTAACGAAGAGAAGTTTTTGGTATAAATGAATAGGTGATGAAATAACAGATAGGTTGTCATTAAATGAATGGTTGAAAAAGGTTTGAAATAGAACAGAACTCTGTAGAGCGTCACTAATAATATATTTAAGGGCTGACGTGGCTTGCTACAACGTATGCTTCAGAGCGACAAGGAAGGGAAAATTTTAACAAAAATAAATATCGAAAGAGGAAAGATTGGAAATCAAAGATTTGTGCCAGATTCCTTTAAATGATTTCAAAATATTCATCGACACGGTGTGTGTGTGCACGCGCGCGTGAGTGAGTGCGTGCTCGTTCACATGTGTGTGTTTACTAAACACTGTTCAATTTTTTTAGATCATCTATTCGATTGTTTTATGTTACGCAAATGTTTTTTTGCTTCACGTATTTTACGACTTTGTAATTATTGTTTGTTTACCTGTTATTTTCTCTAGAAAATAAATATAATTTTTTTTTAGAGAGAGAGAAACATATTAATGTTCAGTGTAAAGCTAAATTTTGATAAACTGAAAGACATTTAGTACAAAACTATTTAAATTTATTGAAATATTGGCACTTCTCCTTTAAAAGGTAGTTACAAAAAATATCGATAACTAAATCACTGCGGTAAGCCTAGCAGTCACGTGTTAGCTATGGAAACCCTGCTCAGAAAGATCGCAAAAGTTTCACAGTTAGTTTTTTTTATCATGTTAATTTTTATATATTAACTGATTATTTTTTTGATATTTTTCGTGGAGCCGATGAGGGACAGAGGAGGGGACGAAGTCCCCCGTCGTCCCCGCTGAGGCCGGGAGACCCTGACTCTTTCAAATTGCATTTAACCCAGTACCTTTAGTAAAAAAAAAAAAAAAACTCATTGGCAACCTTGTCGCACTTTTGCCTTGAAATAATCGAAAAAAAATCGATTACATGGTTCGTTCGATATATATCGGTTAACTACCCTTTAAAGGAGAAGTTCCGAAATATTATTTATCGATAAAAGTATAGATGGGAATTTTCTCTTATTTCTTAATATTTTTAGATGAAATATAAATAGTTTTTTTTTCTGGTTGTTTGTTACTTATATGTATTCAACACTTATTACATATTTACTTGCTAGAGAGTGTGTAATATGTTGATGAAATATTTTATACTAGTGGTGTTAGAATGGATGTTAATTATTTTGTGGTTTCGGGATGGGACGTGGTTGCGGATGCGAGTGTGGTACGTCTCTAATATGTTTTTGGTTGAAAAATGGTTTTTGTTTTAATTTTGTTTTTTCGCTTTTAGTACCAAACAAATACGAGTGAAATGACTTTGCTTACGGTGAAGGGATTTTTGTTCTACATACAAAGTAGTTTCCTGCCTAATGGATATGCATAAGATATATCAGTTTTGGTCAAGGCAGAAAACGTTTGGAGACTCGGACTAAGCAAAGAGAAAAGTTATATCGTCAGAGGCATTCAAGGCGAATACGGTTTCTACGATGATTCAACGTCTCCAGGTATCACCTCTTTGTTTTGACATAAACTTAAAGTTTAAAAACAAAACATTACCATGCATGGCTTAATGAACTTTATATCCTATTATTGAATTGTTCAAAGACATTTTAGTAATATAATATCTTAATTAAAGGTTCATGCTTTTCTTATTTTTTCAGCTCGATGTGTGATAATAGTTTTTCAGAAACAATTGAAGAAGGAAGAAAAGCAAAGACTTGACGTTCTTCTGACTGGTTCTTCTCTCATGTCCGATGAACCTTCCACCGTCGTTGACAGATTTGAAAGTGGATTTGGGTCAGGTAAAATTGTCATAAATTGTTTCATGCAATGAACTAGTTAATTTTTAAGATCCATCTCTCAGGAATAGGAAAATTCTAATACTTTCTCCACATAATAATAATAATAATAATAATAATAATAATAATAATAATAATAATAATAATAATAATAATAATAATAATAATAATAATAATAATAATAATAATAATGATCCCTTTCAGTATATGACTCCTTTACTGACAGTGTTGACAATATGGTAAAAAAGCAAACCCCAGATCTTCACAAAACAACCGGCTTTATGAAAACCACAGTATAATCATTTCTCACAAATTGAACTAAACGCTCTCTCTCTCTCTCTCTCTCTCTCTCTCTCTCTCTCTCTCTCTCTCTCTCTCTCTCTCTCTCTCTCTCTCTCTCTCTCTCTCTCTCTTCGCTCTCACTCTCTCTCTCTCTCTCTCTCTCTCTCTCTCTCTCTCTCTCTCTCTCTCTCTCTCTCTCTCTCTCTCTCAAACTCTCTCTCTCTCTCTCTCTCTCTCTCTCTCTCTCTCTCTCTCTCTCTCTCTCTCTCTCTCTCTCTCTCTCTCTCTCTCTCTCTCTCTCTCTCTCTCTCTCTCTCTCTCTCTCTCTCTCTCTCTCTCTCTCTCTCTCTCTCTCTCTCTCTCTCTCTCTCTCTCTCTCTCTCTCTCTCTCTCTCTCTCTCTCTCTCTCTCTCTCTCTCTCTCTCTCTCTCTCTCTCTCTCTCCCCTCTCTCTCTCTCTCTCTCTCTCTCTCTCTCTCTCTCTCTCTCTCTCTCTCTCTCTCTCTCTCTCTCTCTCTCTCTCTCTCTCTCTCTCTCTCCCTCTCTCTCACACTGTCAAAAACTCTCTCTCTCTCTCTCTCTCTCTCTCTCTCTCTCTCTCTCTCTCTCTCTCTCTCTCTCTCTCTCTCTCTCTCTCTCTTCTTCTCTCTCAAACACACACACTATATTTATATATATATATATATATATATATATATATATATATATATATATATATATATATATATATAGATATATATATATATATATATATATATATATATATATATATATATATATATATATATGAGGTAAAGTCAGAAAATGGTGGAACATTTCGAATAGTCTTCATATCTTATAATGTAATAAGCGTATGTTGCAAAAATGTGCACGTAGACATGTAAGGACGTGTTTCAGCAGCGTATGGCGGTGCTGAGCATGTGTCCGGGTTTACAGTTCAGTTTGTTTTGAGGCACTGTCGTTGTGTGTGGTCGGAAAGTGTGTTAATCAAGAATGACCCACTTTGAGGAGAGGGCAAAAATTAAATTCGGTGTCAAATTACGGAAGACCTTTACAGCAACATTCAATTTGATAAAGGAGATGTATGGTGATGAATCATGATCGCCAACCTATTTACGAGTGGTATACGCTCTTTAAAGAAGGGCGGAAGTCGCTGGAAGATGATGAGCGTGTCGACAGAACATGAAGAGCGCGTAGTGATGGCACCACTGCTAGACAACGGGAGGTAATCCGAACTTACCGGAGGCAAGCCATCGATGATGTTACCAATATTGTCGTGATTTCTCATGGCAGTTGTCACGCGATCCTATCACAAGACTTGAACATGCACCACTTAAAGAATTTGTCCCAAGATTCCTCACCCATGAGCAGTGTGAAGAGCGGCATACATAAGCGGATAGCTCATTGCTATGGTGGATGCGGATCGAGGATTGTTGAATAGGGTAATAACTGGCGATGAGACGTGGTGACGTGGTGCTACCTACATCACTCTCAAACGAAGTGCCAGACCTCTGAATGGAAATCTCCAAGTTCACCACGAAAACAAAATGGGAAAGTCATCCTGGAGAACTCTTTGACATTAAAGGTCTCGTGCATTTTTTCATACCTCAAGGTTGTACAGTTACCAAGCATATGTACATTGATATTCTCGATCGTCTTCGTGACGCAATCCGACGCAAACTCCCTGAGCTTTGGGAAGCGAAAAATTGACAAACAGTCACGTACCTGTGCTTTCTCAATCTCCTTACTCCCCAGATTTGGCTCCAGTTGATATCTATCTTTTCTCTTGTATGAAGGATCTGTTAAAAGGGGGATGATTTTAGCCAGCAGAAGAAATCAAAGTGCTACAAGTGCTTTGAAAGAGGTTACAAAATATTATTTACAGCGATGTTTCGAGCAGTGGTACGAGCGCTGGCAAAGTTGGAGTTGCAATGAGTGACCTGTGGTACAGAGCTATGGTAGATTTTATGTGCGTAAGTACTAGAATTCTAATGGTTAAATTTAAGTTTGAAAAGGTCAAGGTATATGTGGTTGTGACTTGTGACATATGGTCCATCTGAGGGTAATGTTGAAGAGAGTGCGATTTTCTGGGATCACCTGAATGATGTTTTGGATGGGGTGAGTAGGAGCTTCAGATAGATTGTGTTGGGTGACCTAAATAGTTGGATAGGTGATCAGAAAAGGGATGGTATAACAGGTGGCTTTGGGGTGTTGGGAGAAAATGAGAATGGTAGGAAGGTGATTGATTTCTGTGAGGAGAGAAGTTTGTGTGTAAGTAATACTTTCTTTTAAACACAAGAGAATTCATAATTATACTAGAGTTTGTGTAGATAAAGATGGTATCGAAGTGAAAAGTATGATTGATTTTGTTTTGGTGAAGAAGGAGATGCTGAAGTATGTGTTGGATTTTAAATCAATGAGGGGGTTAGGAATGGGATTATCGGATCATTATGTCATGTTGTTTTATGTAAAATTAAATTAACTTCTCACTCTTAATTTTACCCACTTCCTTCCTTATAATCTTCCTCTCCATCCAAGCCCCTTGGATGGAGAGGAAGGTGATAAGGAAGTGGGTAAAATTAAGAGTGAGAAGTTAAGTGAACAAGGCAATAAGGATAAGTATTTAAGAGCGCTTGCAAGTAAATCAATTGAATGTGAAAGTTGAAACAGAACAATCTGAAGCAAATGAAGGAAGCTTTTGTTAGTGAAAGAAGTATGTGGATGTTCTAAAGCAGGTATGCAAAGAATCTAAACATGAGTGGTGGAATTGAAGATGGATGCAAGCGACAAGCAAAGAAGAGGGTTGAACTTAATAAACCCAATGACAGTTTCCAAAAGGGAAGATGTGTTTGAACTATGCTATGATAAAGAGTGGAATACTAAAAGATGCACACTGTAGGAGGAAGAGGTAAATGCACAGTTTAATGAGGATGTATGGGGACTTACAAGGGAATTGGAAGCGCGAAAGGTTAAGAATGAGAATAAGGAATATGCTTAGAAATTACAATAGGGGATTTATAAGCTGTGTTGATGAATGGATGAGGGGAGTGTGAGGGAAACACTTCGAAAATCTGCATAACATTAATAGTCAAGAGGTGATAGTGAATGTGGATTTGATGATGCAAGAAGGAATATATTTCTTGGGATGGGGTCATTAGTGAGGAGGTAATGGGTAGAGGAGAAAGTTGATGTTAACAGTAAATCTGTATGCATAGATGAAATTACTTTCGGTGAAATGATCAAAACGAAGAAGGTGACACTGAATTTTTAAAGCGTGCAATAAAATTGTTTAAGTGAGATACAGTTCCAGGACAAGAGAGAGCGGTAATAGTACCCTTTATATATAAGGTGACATGGTACTTTTTTACATAGATTACTACCACTCATAATGGGTCCTTTTCAAGGAGGGCAGGAAATAAAATTACTGAACGCAACTTTTTAGATGAGCGTAGATGTGGGTTTCTTAGCAGAGGAAGATTTAAATGCTGCAAACAGAAAGACTAAATAAGGTGCAGGAAAACAGAAGATGGGTGGCAGTTCCACAGAACAGAATGGTGGAAAGAAGGAGGCACCACAACGAACGAGTCTGGGATTTTCAATGCTCACGCAAAATTCATGCGAGAGCATGCACCCCTTTGTATACGGGGCGACGCAATGGAGGTGGAATGCGAGCGTCTACCGTTGTAGTACCTATAGAAAGAGATAGTGTGCCAAACGTCATCGAGATAGAGTGTCAAGAGAGTTAGAAAGTAGATGTTTTTTTTTTTTTAACCAGTTGTCACCACACCACTCACGGGCAGAGCCCTTATTCAAGGAGGGGGTGTTGTACACCTCAGACATTCATCAACTAACGCAAACTACGCAAATGAGCACAGACGAAGGCTTTAAAGTAGATTAAATTCAACAGGAAACACAGAAGATGGAAGAGAATTCACAGAACAGAGGTGGCAGGAAAGAAGGAAGCACCGCAGCGAACCAGCCTAGAGTTACCAATATCAACGCAAAACTCATGCGCCGACACACAGCACCCCTTAAAGAGGGCGCGGTAGAGGTGGCACGCGAGCAGCTCCCTTGAGCACCTGCCGCTGCGGTACCTATAGAAAAGAGATAAGGCACCAACATCGCGCCGCAAAGATAGAGGGTCAAGTGAACTGGAAAGTACAGAACAGTTTATAAGCCTTTTTGGCCTTTGACTCGACCCTGTCCAAAAGCCGGGTGAAACCAGAGCCCCCAGATATGAGAGCAGTACTATACAAGGGCGGATGAGGCCCTTGTATAGCTGGAGCAACTGAGAAGAGGAAAAAAAGTCTCGCAGTCTAAACAGAACTCCCAGTTTCTTTGAGGCCGCCCTAGCAACCGTTGTAATGTGAGGTTTCCAAGACATTTTTTTGTTTATGTTAAGGCCAAGATGTTTATATTGTCAACAGGAGAGACGAGAGAAACCGTCGAAAGAGATAGGAAAGTTAGAAGGTGTCTTAGAGAGGGAGATTTGTAGAAGTTGGGTTTTTAAAGAATTAGTCTATTAGTTAATTAGTCTCTTAGCTTTGGACTCAACTCTGTCCAATAGAAGGGTGGAGCCCGAGCCCCCCCCCCAGATGTGTGAACAGTACTCCAAACAAGGGCGAATAAGGCCCTTATATAACTGGAGTAGCTGTGCAGAAGAAAAAAATTCCCGCAACCTGAACAGAACTCCCAGTTTCTTTGAGGCCACCTTAGCAACCGTTGTGATATGAGGTTTCCAAGACAATTTTTTGTTTATGTTCATACCAAGAATGTTTGTGTTGTCAACAGGTGAGACGTTAGAACCGTCGAAGAAAATAGGAAAGTTAGGGAGGGAGATGTAAAGAAGTTGAGTTTTCAAAGAGTTGAATTTCACAAGGTTGCGGCGGCCCAACCGGGAAATCCCATCCAGGTCGGCAAGAATAGCAACTGTAAGCAATTGTAGGAATTATAGGGGAATTAGTTTATTGAGTGTTGTAGGGAAGATATTTGCTGATATTTTAGTCGAAAGAGTGCGTCAAGTGACTGAAGGACTGATTGATGAAGAACAAGGTGCATTAAGAAGTGGTAGAGGATGTGTGGATCAAATTTTACATTTAAATAAATGATTGGGAAAATGAGAGAGAAGAAGAAGAAATTGTATTTAGGTTTTATGGATTTGTAACAGGCGTATGATGGAATTAATAGGGAAGCTCTATGGCAAGTGTTAGTGATTATGGTGTTTTTGACAGGCTTCTAAATGGAATCAAAAGTATGTACGTATGACGATAATGAAACGTGTGTAAGAAAAAATGAGTGGAAAGTGATTGGTTTAATATTAATAGCGGAGTGAGGCAGGGATGTGTTATGTCTCCTTGGTTATTCAATTTGTATATTGATGTGGTTATGGAAGAATTAGAGGTGGGGGGTGGATGGGATGTAGTTAGAATGATGGGGAATGGAAGAGAGTGGAAGGTGCCCTACCTATTATGTGGGGATGATTTGGTTTTGTGTGGGAATCTGAGGAGAGTTTGTGAGGATTTTTAGAGAGATTTGGCAGGGTGTGTAAAAGGAGGGGTTTGAAAGCAAATGTAGATAAGAGTAAGATTATGGTTGTGAGTGAGGACAGTCCTCGGTGTGAAGTTATGTTAGATGGTGAGCAGCTGGAACAAGTGTCTGAGTTTAAATATTTAGGATATATGTTGGATGAAAAGGGAACGGATGATGAAGGGTGTAGTGGGAAAGTTGTGAATGGCAGGAAGGTGGCTGGTGGCATTAAATCGTTGGTGGATGTAAAGGGACTAAGTCTTAAGTGAGCTAGGGTTTTACATGAAGGTATGTTGTTACCTGTGTTAATGTATAGTAGTGAGAATATGGTCTGGAATAAGAGGAATAGATCTAAAGTACAATGTGTTCAGATGGACAATCTTAGGGGCGTGTTAGGTGTGATAAGAATTGATAAAATGAGGAATGAACGTATTAGAGAATTATGTGGTGTTATGTGGTGTGAAGAAAGGGGTAAATGAGAGAATAAATGAAAGTACGTTGAGATGGTTTGGTTATGTGGAAAGGATGGATGATAGTCGGTAGGTTAAGCGGATGTATAGTGGTGAGTGTGCTGAAAATCGACCGGCTGGGAGACCGAAGAAAAAGTATATTGAGTCAGTAATGGAATGCCTGGAGGAGAGAAATGAAAGTTTGGCCGAGGCGAGAAGAATGGTGCATAATAGGAGTGAATGGCGGGGTTTTGTGAGGGGGTATGGTTGTGGCCCACTTTGGCCAAGGAATGAACCCTACATTGATGAGATGCCATATTGAGGGTCCATCCCGGTCCCGTAAAGCTCTAATGTGGATTTTCTGACTGCGACGAGTTCTCACTAAAAGGTATAAAGGGGGCGGTAAGGCTGGGCTTTTTTTCGACTTGTGTCATATTCTTCTACCATTTCTCTGTTTCCGGTGCATGATGCGAATAGGTAACTAACTCTCTTATTTATTTGTTTAAACGGTAGTGTACCTTTATGACTAAGCATAAAATTTTCACAGTTCAGTATTGCGTTTACTCATATACTCATTTCAACATAATTCCATGTGGTAGCTGCTCTCGTCCACCTCGACTTATCGTTTGCATTATGTTCTGTTTGCATTCCACCTAGCTGCAACTACATCTAAGAAGACCTTTTGGAACTCCAGTCACCTTTACAGGTACTTGGGGACTTTAATGTTCGCTACCTATTATTATTTGTCTTAGTCTCGTTCCCCAATGCGGAATGGCTACTAATTATTTTACAGACATTCTCAGTGGGGTGCCTTAGCACTGAATTAATAACGTTCGATCATTTCGACATTCGTACTTCCTCTTGATTTAGAACGTCTTGTTGTGCTCCCAATCGATCACTGAACTATTCTGGTTAGACAGGTCAGCTTCCTTTGCCGAAGTGACCACTACCAAATAATCCTGACATCTTTTTTTCCTGGCCAACCACAACCGCCCTATTCAAGCTGACGTTATATGACAAAGCATATTGGTCCTCCTTCCAAAGGGCGACATACGCTCCCTGCCTCCAAGCCGAAGAAGTATTTCCTTCCCTTACAGATTCGTTCACTTATTTAGCGGACACAACTCTTGAAACAGTCATGTCACATATTCCTTACTCTTCTGGGTGTTCTCGATTGACAGCGCCATAGAGTGTTAATCTTGTAAAACGTAAACTTTATTGGTCATACAGGAGCACACCTACACCCTCTAATTAAATCCCATTTAAAGCCATAACAGCTCGATTAAAGTGTAAACAGTAGGAATTGGAAATATTATTTCAAAGATTATTTTTTTCACGGTTAAATATTCCACACCATTATCCAGAGTGTATGGAGTTGTAAGTAAAATTTCTTTCAAGCACTTCACAGAGCCTCTTGTGATCCTCAGCTATGACCCACAACCATCTGACATCATTTCCGATTCTAGGTGTAAGCTGCTCTTGAGGTTGGATTCCATTATGCTACCTGCTCTTGCGATTCTCGGTACCGAGGACCTTTCCGATCACCCAGCATACGGACCCAACCCTCGAACTTCTGTTTCTTCAGAAGACTATCCTTCAAACAGCCAGTTATTCACATGGGCGGATTTCAGGAGGCTCTATGATCGTGTAAGGATGAAGCGCCCGGACCCGAACGTATCTCGTACCTAATGATACGTATTTTTCCATCTGACTGCATGAACGTTACTATTCACCTTATGTGATCTAATATAGGCTGGATGGGTCTTTCCACTTTTTGGCTGAAAGCATATGCTGTCCTCATTTCTTAACCATACTATTGCAAACAAACAGAGACCCAACTCGCTAATCTGACACACCTGTAAACTAATGGTGAGAATAATGGTCAATCGCATTCAACGATCGTTGGAGAACATAATTACATTTTCCGAAAATCTGTTAGGGTTCCTGAACCCATGACATCCATGAGGCCTTTCCCTCCATTGAAATGGTCTTGGTCATTTTATTTGACCTCGAGAAAGCTTACGAGTCCATTGGAAAATGGACGTTTTCTATGGTCTACACTTGCTGCGCCTCAGTGGACATCTTCCCTCTTTCTTCAGTACATGATGTCAAATAGATCTTTCCAGGTTCACTGTGGTATCACCCTATCCCGTCATTTTGACATGGTCGAGGGAGTGCCTCAAGGTTGTGTACTTTGCGTTCTGCCTTTTGAAGCTGGATTCAACTTTATAGTTGCTAATATCCTACCCTCAGTCCAATGCACTCTCAATGTGGATGTCTGACATTGTACATTGTCAGTTACAGCTGACTGTCAGTGGGGTGACATTGTGGTATGGATCATTAATAATGTTAATTTGCGTGGTTTTACTTTCTCCGTAGCGAAGATGAAAACCATGTTTTTCTGCAGAGGAGGGAAGCGTGGTAGACGAGATACGTTGTCTTCCATGTTAACTTTCCTAACTTATCTACTTTTTAGTTGGAGGTAAGGGTTTTCAGTCTTTTATTGGATGACCGACTTACATATCTTCCCTACACTCTCAACTTCGAAAATAAAATAGCTGCTTCCGCTCATCAGACCTTTTGCGTTACTTTATCTACAACTTTGGGTGCAGACAGAAAGATCATGCTTCAACTGTTGATGATGTTGGCGAGATTTAAACTGGATTACTAGTAGGCAATATATGGACAGACATCTCAATAATCATAGTTTTGTCTCCTTGACCCCATACAAATTGAGGGTTTGCGGATAGCTCTTGGGGCATTTCATTCATTGCCGAAGGAGAATCTGAAGGTGGAGGTGGGATGATGCTCATGTCATTATGGAGAGAACGACTTATTTTCTTCCTATTTCTCCACCTTTAGATCCTAAATCTTCAGTTTTAACTCCACAGAGAGAGAGAGAGAGAGAGAGAGAGAGAGAGAGAAGAGAGAGAGAGAGAGAGAGAGAGGAGAGAGGGAGAGAGAGAGAGAGAGAGAGAGAGAGAGAGAGAGAGAGAGAGAGAGAGAGAGACTTCTTAGCCCTGAATATTTGCTGTTTGCTGGGGTCTAACTTCTTTCTTTGATTATATTACCACAATGGGGGATTCCTCAAACTGCTGAACTACCTGACTCCGACCCAGATTTCTGTTCGATAGTGTTATTCATTTTAAGTCCTAGTTCACAAAGAGCATTCCTAGCTTTTAATATCAGATCTCAGTTCTGAGGAAGATTCTGAACTGTGGATCAACAAAGATGGCCGACAAAAATATTTTGTTTTCAGTTTACATTCTTTCCCTTCTTTCCATGGAATTTTTTATATCATTTTCTAAAATCCCTTCTCTATAAAAATTTTCTAGCAGTCAAGACTTCTGATTAGATATTTTTTGTTGCAAAGTATGGGTGTTTTAATAATTCTTTGAGAGTTTTGATTTGTTCCCACTGACTATCGGAGAGAGAAAGTTTAGGAGTACCAACAGCCATCATAGTAATATAGTCTTTTACTTGAAGAAGCCTTTCGAGCATAAAACATGCACTTCCCCATCTTGTCTCGTTATCTAAAATTGCCACTTTTCCAGCTTGACGCTTTAGAACTTCCATTAATTTTGGGGTACGTGCTGCTTTTGCTATTTGTCTCCCCTTGCTTATAAGATTTGCTGTATGAGTACTGTGGAGACCACCACACTACTAACTGTAAAGTATGAACTCCACACCTCGTGTACAATGTTAACGTCATCGGAACATAGTCTTTTCCTAGTTTTATCAAATTCATTCTGAAAACAACTATTACTTCTTCGTTTTGACATTCAATAATGTCAGTATCACACTTACCAGCTTCCTGTTTCTCATCCTCATTGTCCTTATTTAATTTTTCAATCGTACTGATCATGTTTGATGCGTTATCCGTAACTAAGCTAATTACTTGCCTCTTGTTTTTTCGAATTCTTTTAAAACGTCATTAACAAGTTCTTGGATATATTCGCTAAAATGTTGCGATTTGGTATCTTTTACTCCTAACGTTTTAGTGATATTGTTTTTATCTTCTACCACATATCTAATATTAAAAACAAAATAATTTAGCTTTGCCCTTGTGCAATCATCCATTTTTAAATGCATGAAGCGTCCCTTTAAGCAATTTTTATTTTTTTGTTTATCCGCTTCTTCTAGAACTATTTTCCGAATATTTTCCCCGTCTAAAGTCAATTTAGTTTCCAGTTTCGAAGCCATGTTTCCACACAGTGCTTTAAATCCTGGTCTTGCAAAAAAAAAAAAAACAAAAAAAAACTAACCATTATTATAATCAATTGTGTTTTGAATTTTTCACTTGACATAGACACTTAACTCAATGTCACAAACTATAGAACTATCTAAGGCTTGGAGGTAGGGATGTACCGATACCATAAAACGAGGCCGATATCGATACTCTATTTTTTTAGGTGCCGATACCGATACCGATACTTTAATTAATGTAATAAATACACAGTAATAAGATAGAACATTTGTGTACTGCTAGGCAACAGGATTTCATTTACAACCAATACTTCATTTATTTCATATTTGGTTTGCACCCAATATATTTATTTTATAAATTAAAATAGTATCTTTAAGGAATAATAAATGCAAATATAATATTAATAACGTTGTTATGTTCGTGTTTATTCAAAAATATTCCATTTCCATTTTCCAGTAAGTATTAACAAAGCTTAGCTACTAGCTTTTATGTTTTAACATGATTTCAATTTACAAGAAGATTAACTAGCTACAATATAAAGAATAAAGATTATGAAAGAAGAGGCCTCATTTAATCAGCTAAAAAGACAAAATAAAAAACGCTATTATTTAAACATGACATTAATAATAAGTATACTCCTTAAATAAAGATAAAAATACTTTCCTTACTTCAAATTCAAAAATTCCAAATTGTGGTGCAAAATCATTAAGCTTTCACACTAGTATCTGGCGAGAGCCTGTTCCTTTTTCGGGTGTTTACATTACCACCTACACTAAAAATACGCCGCTCTCGACTGATGAGGAGGGGCTGATAAATATCTGCTTGCAAGCACTGTGATAATAAGGGAAACCTTGGCCCATTTTCATGCCACCACATGAAGGGATTCTCTTCTGTAGGCAGGCCATCTCATGTTTTCTAGAGCCTCATCTCCTCTTTCACAAATTGCAAATTTAAATTTCTTTCCTCCTTGATGGAATGTCTCTTCAGTTTTTACGATGAGTCCTTTGTGTGATTCCTTGAAGGTGAATGAGATGTCAATGCAATGCCCGTGAGATGTGAACTTATATATATATATATATATATATATATAAATTTTTATAATATTTTTATATATATATATATATTATATATATATTATATATATATATATATATATATATAGATATATACTATAGATATATATATATATATATATATATTATATATATATATATTATATATATTTATATAGTATGTATAATCGTAATCGTCATCGTCATCGTCAACGGCAAAAATTTCATAATCGTCCCATAATCGTCATCGTCATCGGCAAAATTCGCCGATTATTTTGCCGATTAATTGAACAAATAATTAGAATTAATTTATTAATATTAAACTCAATATAATAATTAATAAATAATATATAAGTAATAATAATAATAATAAAATAATAAAATAATATAATAAATATAATATTATATATATATATATATATTATATATTATTATATATATATATATATCATATATATATATAATATATATTATATATATATATATATATATATATATATAATAATATATATATTTATATATAGTATATATATATATATATTACCCATTTGCTATATGAGTCATGAATTGACTTCCAGTGCCTAATGCGTTCGCCTTTCTGTTTATGCGTTTTATCCACACTCATCCTTCAGACAACAATTTCATATACATATACTGTATATCCATACCCTCTTCAGACAACATCTTACAGGACATCCCTATCCTTTATATCCATACGTGTAGGGAAGAAAAAAATTCCCCACATCGTATGTCCTGCGTGTAGGTAGAAAGCGACTAAGGGACGGTGGTAGATTAGGTTGGCTGCCTACGACCACTTATGTTTTGCCAGCAATGCAAATGCATGCCTCGGAGAATGTCGTGATCGCAGTAAGCGCCCCTCTATCCTTTAGGCAAAAATGTATGAATCGTATCTGTATATGAATGTCAGAGGAAAATGTTGAGGAGAGAGGTGTTGGAATATATTCAGAAAGGGCAAATTTTTGATTTGCTCGCTGTGACTGAAACAAAGATGAAAGGAACGGTGGAAAATGCAGTGGTGTGGTGTGTGTGAACATGTGTTGGGTTGCTGTAGGAAAGGGAATGAGAGGGCGATAGAAGAATTTGCAAATTCTGATGAGTGAGTTGTGTTAGAGAGCTATGTAGATTTTGTGTGTGTGAATACTAGAAGTTCTAAAGGTTAAATTTTAAGTTTGAAAAGGTTCAAATTTGTTGGTTGCGACAATATGATCCATCTGAGCGTAATGTTGAAAAGAGTACGATTTCTGGGATAATCTGAATGATGGTGTTGGATGGTGAGGGAATAGAAGAATTCAGTTCCATTTGCGCCACAATATACCCACCACTGCCACCCTCTCCAAGGAATTTTTTTTTACAGTTGTCACCACCACTCACGGCAGAGCCCTACTTCAAGGAAGGGGGTGTAGTCTCTCAAAAGTTACACCCTCTAGCGCAAAATACTCATATTAGCACAGACGCCAGGCTTTACCAGTGAAGAGGAGATTATATTCAGTAGAAATACAGAAGATGGAAGAGGAATTCCACCAAACAGAGGTGTTGGGAAAGAAGCAAGCACCCACAAGCAAACTAGCCTGGAGTTACCAAGTGTCAACACAATTACTCGTGCCGCAAAGATACAGCACGCTATTGTGCTTACGAGGCGTCGTTAAAGGTGGTGGTACGCGAGTGGATAAGTTCCCTCGAGCAATTGCCGCTGCGGTACCTATAGATTAGAGATAAAGCACCAACATCGCCTCGCAAAGATAGAGGGTCAAGTGAACTGGAAGTACAGAACAGTTTACAAGCCTTTTGGCTCGTTGACTCGACCCTGTCCGAAAAGCCGGGTGAAAACCAGAGCCCCCCCCCCCCCCAGATATGAGAGCAGTACTCCATACATGGCGGATGAGACCTTTGTATAGCGGCAGCAACTGAGAAAGAGGAAGTCTCACAGTCTAAACAGAACTTCTAGTTCTTTGAGGCCGCCCTAGCAACCGTCTGTGATGCGAGGTTTCCCAAGACATTTTTTGTTTCATTGTTAAGGTCAAGGATTGTTTAATGTCAACAGGAGGAGACGACAGAACGTTCTGAAAGACAGGGAAAGTTAGAAGGTATTTTGAGTACTCAGTATAAGTTGGGTTTTAAAGAATTGATTTCACAAAGTTATTTCTATCCATCAGCGAGAATTAATGGAAAAGATTAGGACGAGGAGGCAATTCCAGAGTAAAAGTGGGGAGTAGAATTGATACGAGTCAAAGAATGAAGGGTCGAAGATCCGCGAATACGATGGGATAGAGTTAGATGTGCAGGTGAGAAGATCATTATCTGAAAAGTAGAATTAAAGTAGGGATAAGACAGAACCCTTTAAGGAACACCACTTTTGGACAGAGAAGAAGAAGTCGCACCCATCAACAACAGGCCAGATCATTAGAGCCCGATTGAAAGAAAGCTAGATATAAGTAAGCAAAGAGAATGAGGAACCCAAAGGAGGGGAGCCTGAAGAGCAGGTGACGCGTGACATACTCGGTCAAATGCTTTAAATATGTCAAGCGCCACACCCAGTCCCCCGTAGTCCTAAGAGCGAAAAACCATAATCGGTTGAAAGGAATGTATATCGCCAGTAGACTTCGTTGAACGAAGAGCCGTACTGGCGATCCGAGTGAGTTCCAGATGATCTAAGAAGTGAGTTGGAGAAGGTTGCAAAGGATCTAGACTAGAAATACAAGTGAGCGCTTAAGGGCGATAGTATAGAAGGAATCAGAGCGGCTTCCTTTTTCGGAATAGGTTGGACAGTGAGAGCTTCCAACACTGAGGATGGAAAGTGCTAGTATTGAGACATAGAGTGTATAGTTGAACGAGGGCCGAAGAGATTGGCCTTATTCAGTTGGAGAATTAGCAAACACAATGATAGATCATAAGAGGGAGGAAAGGAGATTTAACAGAAGTTGTAGAGATTGAAGATTTTGTCAGTAGGAAGAAAACCAAGAGGTTAGCGGCACTTTCATTGAGTGAAAGCCAGCTTTGCTCGTCGAAGAGTATCCCTGCAAACGATTTCTAGCTG
>JABUQX010037405.1:15000-25000 GCA_015478945.1 Trachelipus rathkii | reverse complement strand
CATGTAAGCCTAATTTTCAAAAATATTTCGTCGTAATCTATTTCCTTTCTAAATCGTTTTATTAGTTTCAAATTGCCGAGGCCCCCAAGAGCCAGTCGGCTGGGTTGCTGATAAGGCGGCTTCCACTTCTGCTGAATCTTTTTTTTTTTTTTTTCTTTTTTTTTTTTTTTTTTTATGTCACGCGAGCAAGCTCCTCGATTATGCTATTTAAATGCATTCTAGAATGGTTCACGTGGGGGATTGCCATTTCTTGTGAGGTCAGCTAAAGCTTAAAGAATTCCTATTGAACCTGTTATTAGTGTGGGACGATTAAGAGTTTTTGACGATGACGACGACGATGACGATTATAGTACATTTTGACGATGACTGATTAATTGAAAAAGTATATTTTTAAAATTCTATTATTTTAATAAATTAACAAATTTTATACTGAGAGAATTAAATAGTGTTCACTTCATTCTTATTTAATATGTAAATACATAAGAACTGCATTTAAATACAAGAAGTGTTCCATCTTCTTGGTTTTGTTTTCTAATTTCTCTCTCTCTCTCATCATCTCTAGTTATATATATGATATAATATCTATATATATATATTATATATATATAGAATATTATATATATATATATATATATATTATTATATACTATATATAATATATATATTATAAATATATATATATATATATATATAATTTTACAGCTTGATCACCACCACTCACGGACAGAGCCTTATTCAAGGAAGGGGGGTGTTGTACACTACAAAAGTTCTCCATCTAACGCAAATTACGCAGATTAGCACAGACGCAGGCTTTAAAGTGAGGGAGGTTTTAATTCGGCACGGAAACAGAAGATGGAATAGCAATTCCACAGAACTGACGGTGGCAGCGAAAAAAGGAAGCACCGCAGCGAACTAGCCTGGAGTTACTATTGTCAACACAATACTCATGTGCGGACACACACAGAACCCCTTGTGCTACGAGGCGTCGTAAGAGCGTCATGGTACCGCGAGTGAAGTTTCACTTGAGCAATGTTGTGCTGCGGTAAAATATTAGAAAAAAGAGCATAAAGCACCACATCGCGCTGCAAAAAAGAGGGTCAATGTGAACTCTAAAGTACAGAACAGTTTATTGGCCTTTTGGCCTTTGTCTACCCTATCAAAAAGCCGGATGAAACTCTAAAGCCCCCCAGATATGAGAACAGTACTCCATACAAGAGGGATGAGACCCTTGTATGCTGGAGTAAAGATGAGAAGAAGAAAAAAAATCCTGCAGCCTGAAACAAAACTCCAGTTTCTTTGAGGGCCGCCCTGGCAACCGTTTCTGATGTGAGGCTTTCCAGACGATATTTTTTTGCTCTATGTTAATGCTAAGGATGTTATATTGTCAAAGGGAGAGACGAGAGAACCCGTCGAAAGAAATAAGGAATTTAGAAGGTGTCTTAGAGACGGAGATTTGTAGGTTAAACGAATTGAATTTCACAAGATTCAGACGACCCCACCGGGAAATTCTAACCAGATCAGCGAGAATAGAGTAACGGGAAATATTAAGACGAGAGCAATTCTAGAAAGTAAAAAGAAGGGAGCAGGAATTGAAAGGTTGAAGAATGAAGGATTGATTCACATCGACATATGAGTGGATCATCGTCCATCACTACCTTTGTAAATCGAAAACTAGATTTATTATTGGATCTAAAAGTTTCTCATTAATTCTTCAACCCAAAAAGTAAAGGTTATCGGAGCCAAGTATCGGCATATACCAACACCGATACGATACCCCCCAAAATGGACGATATACTTGCGATACCGATACCGATACTATCGGTACATCCCCACTTATTTGATCTGCTCAATAATATATATATAATATTTAATATATAATATATATATATACAGTATATATATATATATATATATATAGATATAATATATATAATAAATATATATATATATTATTTTTGTATCTATTTATATAGTGTCTTAATCTCTATCTAATATATATTATATATATATAGATATGATATATATATATATATATATATATATATATATATATAAATTGAAAATATAAATATATATTTTCATTTTTATTAAATCATAAAATAAATAAAAACGGACGACCTCAAAAGTAAAATGCGCAATTATATTATTTTTTTGTATCCTTTAGTCATATATATATATATATATATATATATATATATATATATATAATATATATATATATAGTATATATATATTATATATATATATATATATAATATATAATATATATATATATATATATCCTGTAGTAATAAAATTAATAATTACTTAATTTTGTACTTGCCGGAGCTGCGTCTTCTTTTGCGGTTCCGGCTGCAGGTCCCCCTAAAATTTTGGCTCCGGCTCCATGCCCCCTAAAGATTTCGGCTCCGGCTCCAGTCCCTCAAAAAAATTTCGGCTCCGGCTCCACCCAAAACCCTGAGGCTCCGCGGCTCCGGCTCCGCAGCCCTGCATTCAACCACTCCTATATTTTATTTTTCACCACTTGCATCACCTTTTTATTCCACCACTCACTGTTAACATTCTTACTTCCTACTTTAGCACATCCACATACTTCTCTTCCACTGCCAACAACCGCTTCCTTCATTTGCGTCCAGATTTGTTCAGTTTCTTGTTCATATTCAACTGATTTATTTACAAGCTCTCTTAAATACTTTTCCTTAATACCTTGTTCATTAAAAGGAACGTTATTAATGTTAACGATATATGTTCTTGAAAATTTAAGTAAAGCCACTTTTGTATCCCAAATTCCGCAGCACAAATTACTCTTGCGGGGTTAATTATTATAATGCAGTAATGTCATATGTTTTACTTTCATTAAATAAAAAAATATAAATAAAACCTGAAGCGTGTACTGGCTTCACCGCTACCAGAAGCATCCCAGATTGTGAATCTGGGTTTGCCACTATTGTAAATAGAAACCGCCGACACCCGAAGCTAATACATTAAACAGAAATTCAAAATTCAGATTCTGGTTCCTGATCCCGAAAAAAAATCGTAATCCCGATTCCGTACGATCACTGATATATATATATATATATATATATATATATATATATATATATATATATACTATATATATTATATATATATATATATATATTATATATATATTATATATTATATATACATATTATATATATATATATATATATAGATTATACTACTATTATATATATATATATTACTTACTTACTACTTTGTCGCCTTCCCCCCCACTTCCCTCCTACGAGAAACGGGCTACCTCGAGATATTCTGAAGATCCCGAGAATGGCACCTCCCGCAGGAGGTGAGGAGAGGTGTGGCTGTTTGAAGAACAGTCGAGTGTTGCCCTCACTGGTCCAACATTGAGTTCTTGTCCATACGTTGGGGTTCAAGAGCGGGGATTGATCCAGTAGATTCTCGTAGCCGCTAGAACATACACGCCAGCCAAGTCGCGACCTATATATATATATATATTATATATATATATATATATATTATATATACTAATATATATATATATAATATATATATATATATATATATATAAAATTATATATAATGTGTATATATAATACTATTATATATGTAATATATATATATATTATACTATATATATAATATATATATATATATATATATATATATATACTATATAATAATATTTTATATATATAATATATATATATATATATATATATATATATTATATATATATATTATATATATATATATTTAAAGGCTAATTAAATATCGGTTTGAAACACTGGTTTTAATTTAATGAATTAAAGTTTGCGATTATTTTCCAATTTAATGACTAGAAGTGATTACTTTAAAATTCAGAGAGGTCTTTTAGTCTAGCAATTTCTCATATATGTAAATAATTTTATACCTTAAGTGCTTTATAAAAATTTTCGTACCCAGTGTAATATTTAAATGTTTCTACATTTTTCCAGTGCGCTTTGGTGGAAGTTTGGTCTCTAAGGGAGTTCATCTAGTTTCAGACAACGTGATGGATAAGGAAAAACCAAAGGTAAATACTTTAACTACGTAATAACAGTAAAGTGAAACTAGGAGTGACTGTCAGGCTAGTTTTCTGTTAGGAAACTAGAAAACATACAATTACACTTACAATGTTTGTAGTTCTCAACATGACTCGAACTTTGAGAGAAAAACCTTAACATCCTTATCTGAAAGGAAGCTTCTCTTTCCATAAAAATCATTACTCAAATTAAGTATAGCACTGATGCTTAACTAATATAAAATGTATTATTGTTTTGTAAATTTTTTTTATTATTACTAACTTTATCATATGAAAATTAGTATAAAGAGGAACTAGGAAGAAGTGATAAACATATGGAATTAAATTTTTCCAGACAAAAGGTTCTCTCTTTTTTGATATTCGACGAAATAGTCATATGTAAGGACAAATATAAATTAAGAATTTAATAAATTAGATTTTTTTTAACTTAAATTGCCTGTTAGTCTGCTATTTGTTATCACTTTTTATTTTTACTTTCGTAGCTCAACATACATATCAATAATACATATACATACATACATACATAACAATCAATATACATATCAATATTTAGAAAACTGGAGGAGACTCCGAACATTTAACACTACTATGTGCATTATTAGGAGAATTATTTTAATTTTCTTGTTAACTTCTTTAAATAATGGTCAAATATGGCAGATATTATTAAATACATTTCGTACATTTCTTTCATATTATTATTATTATTATTATTATTATTATTATTATTATTATTATTATTATCATTATCATTATCATTATCATTATCATTATCATTATCATTATCATTATCATTATCATTATCATTATCATTATCATTATCATTATCATTATCATTATCATTATCATTATCATTATCATTATTATTATTATTATTATTATTATTACTATTATCCCCCCCGTTGACGTAGCCACCTTGTCGTGGTGGGAGGCCCAGATACCTTTTTCGAATTGTATCTGCGAAGATTTACGTTATTGTTTTTGGTCGTTTTTTCCCCCCTCTTTTGTTTCGTGATTGTCCTACTTTCCCCTTTTGTTCTATAGTATATTATTATTATTATTATTATTATTATTATTATTATTATTATTATTATTATTATTATTATTATTATTAATTTTCTTATTTTTTGTTATCTTTATTATTAATTTAACTGTAAAAGATCTTTAATACAGGCGAAAGTCGTTCTTACTACTACTAAACTTTCCAACAAATTCCTCAAAGTTGTATGACTTTCATTTATATATTCCCAATGTATTTCACAAGGTTGTATAATTTCTCTTCAAATTGTACTACTACGTATTCCTGGTCTCTCTTTTGAGAGTCTCTCCAATTTCCTCCTGAATCATGGTGGATATCGACCCGTTGTCTCTGTTCCCATCTTGTGCCCATCTTGCCCTGCTTCCCCAGTAGGTGAGGGTACAGTTCAAAAACCGGCTGTTCTCGCCTTTCTCTGGGCCGCCTATTGTTGGGGACCCGAACCTTGCCTAACCACTGAGGAGGCTGTCCGGCACTTGGGTGTATATAATCTTGATCTTCGCGTCTTATTCGTGTGGTGCACGACTAGCATTTTCTCATCTATGGGACAGAGACTTTGCCGAGGCCACACCCATGGCCCGCCCTACGGGGTGGGGTTTCTAGGAGGTAGGTATTATGCTCTGGGCGTGAGGTGGGCTCGGTTTCAGCTGTTACGCTCCAATGATTTATTCTAGTTTTTATATTCCTCATTGGTGTTATTATATTTGTGTTCATCTATTGCGATGCAGATGTATTTTTTGGAGTTGTCTTTAATGGGTAAAAATAAAAAGAAAAAACCTTTAAAGAAAGACGAATCTCACCATCAGTCGGGCCCCCATCCCGGCCTCTACCTGGCTGCTTCCAGTCTAGAGTACAAAAGGGACTTCGACCACCTTGTTGATGAAATGGTTGATTTGAGATATTCTCACCAACCCATTAGTCCCATGCAACGTTTTTGTTTCTGGGACTACCTATTCTCGACCAGCGGATGCTTTTATGTCCTTAGCGCACAACCCGATGATTCGATTGTCAAATTAGCCTACCCAGGAAACCCCGCACTAGCTGGATCTCCCACCTAGAAATCAGCATAAGAAAACCGCTACCGCGATCGTGCTCGCGGATCTCCTCCGAGAGTCCCCGGTCTAAACTCCAATCCCCTTTATTTTTATTTGCATTCCACAAGTCACGTCCATTGACCACGGTAAGCCATCTTTTCCTCAGTGACGCATTGGAGGCAGTTCTCCGATCGACTGAGGTACAGGCGACATCGATGAGGAAGGGTTCCATCTTGGTTCGTGCCGCCTCCAGAACACAGAGTCAACTTTAACTTCTCTATCGTTTCTGGGGGATGTCCCGATTATCTCCATACCGGACGATGTAAGCAACACCTCCAAAGGTACAATATACGCTCCGGAGTTTCGTTCGGACACTACGGGGGATTTATTGGCCCATTTCCAAAAACGATATGTGCCATTCATCAATGTCAGCAAGTTCTCTCCTCACAAGGAGAACCCCTCTGTGCCTAACCTCATCTTTTACTCAAGTTCTCTGTGCCTTTCCCTCCACCAAAGGTAAAACTTGGTTTTACCATTCATTCTGTTAAACTTACGTCCCCTTCCCGAGGAGGTGTTTTAAGTGCCACAAATTTGGACACCCCCTGAAATATTCTAGATCCTCTCAGACAATCTGTTCGCGTTGTGGGAGTTCTCTCAACTCCGCCTGCGATAATCCTCCTTGTTGTCCAAATTGCAAGGGTCCTCATCTGGCTTCTTCCATCCACTGCCCATTCTTCATCTTGGAGAAGGAAATCCTTAAACAATGCGCAGTTTGATCGCAGTGAGGCCACACGCTGAGCAAAGGAGAAGTTTTCCCATCTTCCTATTTTCCTTTGCTAGAGGCGGTTTCCTCTAGCAGTGCCCCCGGCTCCCATGTGCCGAGTTTAGACACTTCTTTCCTTCCAACTAGTGTTCCAGTTTCTGAGACACCTTCTGGAATTGAAATTCCGGTTGTTCGAGATAACTGTCCTCCCAACTCTCCTATAATGATCCATACGTTCACTCGACTTCCATCGCCGAAGAACAATTCTTTATCCCATGAGGTTCACATTGCGGAGATTCACGCCCCGCTTGTAGTGGACGCTTTTCGTACTCTATCCCCCTCACCTTTGGAGGGTATCTCTTCTATGATCGTTGACCAACATCCATGTGTGACCTCTGACCCCCATTACACCATATCTCGGAAGCGTTCAGCTTCTCTTTCCCCAGAGAAGCATCACAACATGCCGTCTCTTGACCCTGTTCGCCCATCTAAAGGTGGGTTTTCTCCACCCAGACGTCGTATTCTTTTCAATATCGTGTTGTGGACTTTTTGAGAGAAACTGACGCCGTTCAGAGTAAGGAACCTCGCTTTCTCGAGCCTAAACGTGCTTGTTGCTCTGCCCATCACCCCTGTGAACGTGGGAAGGATAGTGATTCCACTCCTACACCTTCTAGTTTCTACGCTGCCTTTCCACACTCAGCCTACGACTGACTAGCTTCAGTTATACTCGAGTGAATCTGAAACCTACTCTTCCGATGACTCTCCAACTGCGGAACGACCCCGTGTTGACTTTGAGATCTCTTCCAACAAGACCTCGGCTGTAGTTATGGGAAAAACCATCCGTCACCGTGGCTGTCCAGAGGTAGGAAGTGGCTCTGCTCCACGAGGCAGTAAACGGAGAGTGGGTACTGATGGAGTTGGGAGGGACAAACCTTTTCCCCCAAACCCTTGTTCAGGTCCATCTCCTGCTGCGGTTCTTGGTCCTGAGCTGCGGGATTTCCCCCTAGATTTCCAGCGCCGCGCATCAACCTTTTGCTGGGTCTCCGGACTCTCTCGGTCCCAACTATCGTCCATGTTCTTTGTTGGAGCCTGCTTCATCGATTTCTACCTGCGTTGATAGGGTGCTGCTGAGAGGATGGGGGAACTCCTCTCAGTCTGCTGAGTTACCTAGCCCCTGTCCAGGTCTTAGAAATCATTCTGACGTTGAGGGTGGTTTAGCTCGCATCTTCGGCGATGAAGGCACTCCTTTGAAAGCCAGGAGATTCTCATGTTCCAAACAGCGTGATCCCCCTCTCTCCATTCTGCGTGACTTTCCTCTTCTTCCTGGATTCGAGATTCTAATTGATGGGCCGTTGAGTGGCTCTCGGGATCTTGTATTGTCTTCCGAGACAGCACTTGACTCTCAGCACATCGTGACTATTGTCACGGTTTACCCTGGAAGTTGATTATTGACTTTTCTATTAATGTGACAAATTTCCTTCACTGGAGATTCCTTTGCTGAACTATGAAGAGTTAACGAAACTAATCGACGAACGCTACCCGAAGGATATTTGTCTTTAGGAGTTGCAACTTCGCCACCGTGGCCTTTTCCCACCATCCACATACAGAGAGCTTGTCTACCTGAATCGTAGAGCTAACGGTCGGAGGGGGGGGATGCGGTGATTCTGCTACGCGAATCGTTCCCTTTCACCGGATTTTCCTCTCGACTCCGTTACATGCGATGACAGCTAGAATCCACCTCGAATCACAGCTTACTCTGTGCTCGGTGTATCTGTCACCTAGCTGCCCTTGCACTAAGAAACCCTTTGAACTTTGTTCAGGAATTTGCCAAAGCCCATGTTAGTCCTCGATAACTTTAGCCTCCACCACCCATTGTGGGGTGACACTATAGCACCTCCCAATGCCGATTGGATACTTGGAATCCTGGAGAAATTCTCTTTGGAATGTTTAAATACAGGTCTTCCAACTTTTAAACGATTGGCACTGGTACTTCTTCCAGTGTTAACATCTCATTGTACTCGATTTCATCCATCGATCATTTCGGATGGGAAGGGTCACCTTTCCTCTGGGGAAGTAACTATTATAATATCGTCCTACCATCCTTCGGTCCAACAACAACCATATTTCAGCTTGCGGTATGATAGAGCGGATTGGCTCTCCTTCTGTCAAGCTACTTACATCCCAGTCCTTCCTGCCATAGACCTTTTACCGTCTAAGGCATCCGCATTCACATTCTTTCAGGATACTTTCCTCATGGCGGCGGTTGACCATGTCCCGCGTTCTACTGGAACCGTAAATCACCGTCTCCTTGGTGGAACGCAGATTGTGCTCGAACTCATATTGAAAGCGTAAATTGTATCGTTTGTACAAACGGACTCTCACTCTGTTCAACTTGATTCTTTTTAAAGCTGCAGCAGCCCGTCCTAGGTGTATCAACCGACGTACGCGAAAACAATATTTCCGTAACTACGTCTCCACCGTGAATTCTTCCACGCCTTTGTCTTCTGTATACAAGGTTGTGCGTAAAATCTCTCGGAAGCACCATAGGAATCCACCTATACTCCTTGCATATGACCCACAACCCTCTGATGTTATCTCTGCTCCGGGGATTGTTGCTGATGAGCTGGGTTTTCACTTTCTTCCTGCTCCAATGAATCAAGATATTCAGAACCTTTCGATTGAATCGTTTACGAGCAACACCTCCGGACTTTTCAGTTTCCGCTGGATAGGACCCTTTTTATAGCAAACTTTACCAGGGTGGAATTTTTTTCAGGAGGCATTAAAGCTCTGTAAAGACTGTGCTCTTGAGAATGAAGGCATTTCCTTCCAGATGTTGAGGCATGTTCATCCATCGCCCTCGGCTTTTCTCTCAGCTTAAATAACAGAATTTGGGTGGAGTGTGTCTTCCCTCATGTGTGGTTGACTGCTTATACTGTCCCAATTCCGAAACCTGGGAAAGACCCAACTTCTACTGACAACCATCGACCCATCTCCATAACTTGCAACACATGCAAGTTGATGGGGAGAATGGTGGCTTCCCGTCTAGTTCCTACACTGAATTTGGTTTTTGTTATCATCGCTCTACTCAGGATCCTATCCTTCGTTTG
>JABUQX010037405.1:0-10000 GCA_015478945.1 Trachelipus rathkii | reverse complement strand
TTGTTTTATTAGACCCAGTTTTATATGTAAAGGAGGCAAGAGAACGTTTTTTTCTATTCATAAGAGTATTTATAACGTTTTTTGACTGAGGATGCAAGAGTTTTCGATTGGGCCATTTTTTATTTTTCCAGTGGTTTAGCTATACTGTCCCATTCGTAGATTGTTGTCCAAGCAGGGTTGGCACGAAAAAAATCAAATGATTTAAATCAATTGATTTTTTACGTGATTTTTTTTTATAAAAAAAATCTTGATTTTTTCATTTTTTAGGCAATTTTTTTTCCTAAATTGATAATTATTCCTAGTTACCTCCTGATTAATGATAGGTTTATTTCATCTATATAATGAGTACATTCATCAATGTAGTTTCAAATCATTTTTAATAAAGAAACAAATAAAAATAGAGTACTCGGATATTATACAGCATATATATAATTTAAATAACTTAATTAAACTAAATGATAATTATATTTATCGAACTTATTATTATTTAGATAATAATTAGGATTATTTACTAATTTTATAAAAATAATAATAATTAAAAAAGTAATTTGTGCTTAAAAAAAAAAAATCATTGATTTTTTTCTAAAAAAAAATAAATATAAAAAAACCAACCCTGTGTCCAAGTAACATTCCAATTACTTTTAAATCACCATTAAGTCTCCATTTATGTTCATATCTTGATGTTGCTTTCAAGTGAACCGAATGGGCTATCGTAAGCGAACTGAATTTATTGCCATTATGTAAGAGAACTCCTTTCAGTGTGTTTTTATAAAAATATATGAATAGTCTCCAGTGTGCTGAGTTAATTGTAGTTGACACCAAAATACTTTGTCGAACCAGAAACATCATGACAGAAAACTATTTCATCTTTTTTTAGTGAAATGGAACAATAAATCTTTTTTTCTATGGCAATACCAGGAAAATGGTGTACCTGAAGACAAAAGGTTCTTCGCTTGCTGCCTTGATCCAAGCAATTGCGCAGCTTCTTTACTCAAATTTAAATCTCGTCAAATTAATAAGATAATTTTATTGAACAACTGTGGTGTAGAGCCCCTCACATTTTCTGGGTGATAAACATAATCTTCTTCCGAGTCGAGTAATCACAGTTATTTTCAGTAACATCTTTCAAAAAAACAGGAGGAGTGGGCACTGAAAGATCTTCGCACAAGTCTCGAGGCCGATGGTATGTTTAGGTATTTCTGTTACCTTTTTGTTTTTGTTGCTCAAGCCACTAACATTGATCATACAAAAATAGTAGTCAGTATAGTTTGTCAATTCTCTCCGCATTATGGGGATGACAAAGGGCATTGATATTTTCTTGCCGTATAGCTCCAATTTCTTAACCCTTCAGCACAATTTCTGTAAACTTTGTGTAGAGCCCAATTTATGCCTTGATTACCAATTTTCACCTCAAAATAAGCATTAACATTTTTAGGAAAAATGGTAATATCTTGTCTTTGTTTAACAATAAAAAAAACTACCGCATATATAACAAAATATATTTGGACTTTATCCAGCCAGCATATAAGCGACTCACCACTTCCATAAACCCAACTGTGTCTCAACCAATTCCCTCAGATACCTATAATCAGAGCGCACTCAATAGACACCTTTCTGGAAAATCCAAAATACCAGCATATATCTTCCTACAAACACCGAGATATAACTAAATTCTCCTAATAATTCTCTAGCGATCTCCTCTGTGTATACCTATCCCAATCAAAACACAACAACTACCCGAATATAAGTAGTATCAACATAAATTATACATGTGCGCGATCATCCGTAAACCTTCCCCCGGAACTATATAAATATTATACTTATCTAAAAAACTACGAACTAATTAATATACACAACTATAAAGAATAATATTCAAATTCTACAATACATAAATCATTCAATCTCGCCTCCGTCTTATGTATATCATTTTCATACACAATTTACATCATTAAATAACCTACTCAGTGAATATTTACCAATTTCTTCAAATTTCTCACACCACCTATACCCATAATACCTCCTCCTTATTAAATGCCTCATTACCCCAAAAATGCCTATTCCTTCTTGCTTACACCATCAAACCAAAACACATTCACTATCATCACCTCTTCATTACTGGCAATATTATACAGATTTTCGATATAAGATGTAATTCTTAAACACTACCTCAACATCCCTAATTATATTATCTATCAGTTACAAATATATATAATATAATATACCATCCCATTCATATTCTTAAGAACGTTCCCCTATATATTCTCAAATTATACTTAACCTTTTGAGCGTTTCCTTACCAGAAAAGCTTTCTATTTCCACTTGAATTCTCACATTCACTCCTTCTTCCATAAACTATTTATTTGACCTCTACCTTTTCTCCTACGTATGCACCTTTTATTATTTCTTTTTTTTTCCTCCTTATATATAATTCCAAACATACTTCTATTAGGGAAAACTTCATAATACCACATGACTTCCTAGCATACACTATCACACAACACCCAAGCTATAATATAAGATATTACATAATGATAGACCGACTATACAATCACCTAATACACACACCCTCAGCTGTTAACATTCTTACTTTCCATACTTTATATCACCTCTCAGAATAAGATTTCTCTTGGAATGCTACAATAGCTCAATCAAGAGTGAAACTTCCTTCATATTCTTTCAGTACTTGTATTTGCCTAGTATTTTAGCTTGGATTAACAAATCAATTTAGGTTAAGTGATCTAGTTGGATTAGTATTTTAGCTTGGATTAACAAATCAATTTAAATTAAGCTACTTATTACTTCCTATCATTAAGTCACCTTATCCTCTACCATCCAGAACCATCACCACTAACTTAATTATTACTCATAGGTAGAACACATAAAGATCCGAATAATATAATACACTATACCAATCCATTCTCCACTAGATTTATAACAGATTCGAACAATCTCATATATCTAGACATATTCATTTCACCAAAGAATGAACAAAATCAATCTTTCTTTTCACTTTTAAGTAATACTTTATGGATACTCTTATGTTTAAAGAAAGTATATATCTTACACACATAACCATCACCATCCTCACAGAAAATCAATCACCTTTCACATGAACCTTATAATTCATTTTTACTACACCGAACCCCAAATCACCCCATCCCTTTTTGAATCACCTATCCAACCATTTAGGTTACCCAACACAATCAATCTTTTAGTAAGCTTTCACTAATCACCCCATCCAATACTAATAACCATTCAGATTATCCCCAAGTAAAATCGATTCTTTTACAACATATTCCTCTCAATAGGACCGTAACGTCACAACTCAACACATACCTATTGTACCAATTTTCAAATCCTTAAATTTAACCATTATATAGTAAATTCAATACTCAACACACAACAAAGTCTTACCAATGCTCTTTTGAATACCACAAGCACTTATCAAAATGGTAAGCCTCTCCCCTCTCATTCCTTTCCACACCAGGCACATAACAAAAACTTCACACCACAATCCAACTCATCACGTTTCATTTCATACTTTGTTGAGTCCACAGCATAGCAATCAAATTTGCCCTATCTGAATAATCTATCCAACCTCTCTCTCTTCTCCTCATAAACATAATATAGTCCTATGACATTTCATCAACCACATACGATTACATACATTTTGCCAAAGATTAGTAAAGCCGTTACGGCTCATTACACACGACCTCTGCCGAGGCATGCATTGCGTTCCTGACAAGAGACTAATACTATAATTAATGTAGAACATAATCCCAACACCACACACACTATATAATATATCACCTATATAATATATAATATATATATATAATATAATATAATACATATTATATATATAATATATATATGATATATATATAATATTATATATGATAGATATATATAAATATATGAATAATATTATATAAATAGATATATATATTATATATATATATAATATATGATGGTGGATTTCTCTATATCTGTAGTGCAAGTATATATATTACATATATTAATATATAATTATATAATATAAATATATATATATTAATATTTATATAATAAATAATATAATAATATAGGTCATATTTTATATATATATATATATATTATAATATATTATAGAGTTGACTCCAAAGAAAGAAAGATACATATTGATAAAAAACTAAAATAATTCTATATTATTAGAGTGAAATATACATTAGATAAAATATACTGATAGTTCCAAATAGTTATATATTATAAAAATCAGAAAGTAATAATAAAATTTATTAGAAATCTTATATTTTTTTTGCTCACATCCACTTATAGAGGTGCAAGTAAATGAGAGAAATTAATTTAGATTATTAAATCATAAGTTCTAGTTGTATAGACTTTATCGAGTTAGCGATTATGATTATTATATTTAATAAATTAAATAATAATAAAAATGTAATATATAGGAATATTTGTGTGAATTACTGCACAGAATAATATAATAATAAGAGCAATCTACTTCTACATAATTCAAAGAATAATGCATAAATCATAATATAACTCAATAATCTATTAAGTAGATCGAATAAAATTAATACATATATAATAATCATAATAAATCACAATAATAATAATATGTGGCATATAATACTGTTCATTAATATAATCTAGCCAATGAGATAAAGTCCCTATAGCGAACATAAAATAATAAGAACAATAAGATGTTTAGAATTATATTAAAAAAGTTTCACATTCCAAACATGAGGCAAAAAAACTCATATATAGTCACACTAATGTAAATGTTAGAGTAAGTAAGATATTACTAGATAGGTATGTGCGGAATTAAGTGGGAGAAGTATGTCATATATAAGTATATGAGCAACTAAGGGAAAAAATCTTAGCTCAATGAGTTTGATATGTAGTTACTCGTCTACACTTTAACTCAATTATATGCATACATAATATTACTGAGATAGAACCTTGTCAGATGTAGCACAATGAGAGGAGCCAAATTCGTTTCTGCTAATCATACAGTGTAAGTGCGCCACCTGCTCTATCATAATAGGAAATAGGAGACGAAAAAAATAGGATAATGAATATGTATAAGGTAATAACAAGACGTAAATCGAGATCTCATGTTACTAACCATGTAGTCGATATATTTATTGAACACTCTTATACACTATATCAATATCTCACTACACACCTACGCTCAGATACGAGTACAATAAAACCCCGACGTATAGTGATGCGAAATCTGTAGCAAGAAATGGTACCTACATGATATATATACATAAACACAGCACAGATAGAAGTATGGCATTCGACACCCTGTACAGTTGTACCACTGATGTATTGACCTCCCTACGGCTGTTTTATTTTTTTTGTTTCAGAACACCCCATATAGGAAGTATCAACAGATATGCAATTCATTATAATGTGCTCTTCTATACATGTCAACAAGTAAGAGGTGATATATTTATGTATATATATATATATAGATAGACCAGAGACCAAAGAGGTTTCGGATCGATTATGTATCAGAACAAAAACATGAGAGATGAGACATACTATGAGTACTCACAACCGTCTACTTCTTATTCACAACCATCTAATTCTTATTCACAACCTTCGACTTCTTATACACAACCCGACGAGTAGTGAGCGAATAAAAAGTCACAAAGTAGTTACGGTGATTATAAATAGAGTATATATATGGGATTACAGTAAGTTCGGATAAATAACGAACAACCTGAAAATCAACCACACACCCCCTTCGTTTGAAACCATCACAGTGTATATATATAAACTATTAGCTAAAATATTAAATCGCATTTAGTGAGGTGAACTATCCCACATTATAATATATATAGGTATATATACATATATTATCATAAATTCCTTAAATCAATATATACCTGAAATAACGTATGCTCTACAGAATTTAGTTTAAGTTTGGATTATCCACGTTGTAAATAACACAGCAAGTGAATAACTGATAAAATCACACCATATTATGGATATATACATAGTGTTGAAAATACATATATTGCATGAGTTCTCTATTCGCAGAAGGATGAGTCTATAGAAAGACGATAAGTGATGTGGAGTATAACAACTCAGCATAAATGAGCCCACAATAAGATAGGGTGATTTAGGACTTGCTGCACAAATATAAATTGAGTATCATAAAAATATCAAAATAAAAGAAAGAACCTGAATTATATAGAGAGCATAACATGTATGCTTGTTATCTACCTTATACCACTAAGCGACTAAAGTAGGCATATCACACCCCCACACACTACACTATAATGCCCCACCTCCAATGTTATCCCTCGGAGTACAGAGAATCCAAAATTTACCCACTATGTCATATTATCTCAGATATAATCTGCACACACCGTCAGAATATTAGTCACACAAAAAGACTGAGTGAAATATGTAAGACCGTAGTAAAAAGGTCTAGTACTACATCTATATTAATGTAGCATCTAACCATAGTCTAGTACTTACCCTACTAACCAGCTATATTATGTATAATATTTATATATAGTTGCGGGCATGTGTTTTGTCTACACTCCAATCTTAGAGTTGATATTACCGAATAATAAATATCCTACAAAGGAACGGCTATATATATATATAAGTGACAACAATCTATTGAGTAGATTAAATTGTGAGAGATATACCTATATTGAGTATAAGATGAATAACTTCATTATATATAGTAGCCAATTGCTACCCTACACTAATGAGACCACTAACATCCACTACTTAACTAACACGTATATTGTAGGATGACCATAAGTAGTAATAAAATATAATATAATACTAGATATTAGACCCCTTCATTCGGGATAAATTTATTATTCAGGCAAAGGCTAAGCTTAATTATTTAGACTGAGTGGAGGAACCTAATAAAGCCAACGTGTCCAAAACACCAGAG
This sequence comes from Trachelipus rathkii, assembly GCA_015478945.1. Lineage (NCBI taxonomy): Eukaryota > Metazoa > Arthropoda > Malacostraca > Isopoda > Trachelipodidae > Trachelipus > Trachelipus rathkii. The sequence goes on along the minus strand of JABUQX010037405.1, from coordinate 3,069 downwards.
ATCCTAACGAGGGCTAACTAGAAGTTTGATAACGCACCTAATACTAACAAGGAAGTATTATTAACCACATATTATATATTATCAAGGTAGCACAAGTAATACTATAATAGTATCTAACATCAAATATGTGAAGCAGCATACACCTTGGTCAGGAATGAATCGTTATATATAATATATATACTACTCCAAATTGAAAACACTAATGTGACGAATAAAACAATTAATCTCCTAGCTAATCACTGCCACTGCTAATCACCCTTCGATACCTAATGAGCCAGCCATTCTTTACAAGTGTGGTTCACCATAACAGACCTGAGAAAGATAACGAATATCCGACATAAAACGATAGTACAAGAGTATGGAAATATGCCCTCTATGAGCCCAGGAAATGAGAATGAGCTATCGAACCATAAAACAATACAATACCTTCACCATGTGCTTAATAATGCCGCACTATTCCTATAATATAGTTACAAAATATAAAACACCCAATGACCATTTTAGTGAAAGCAATATTCATAACCGAATGTACGTTGAATAAAATACAGTAAGGAGAAGGTATACCCTGAAGTATAGTAATACATGTAAATATATATATATATAAAAATATATATATATATATATATATATATATATATATATCAATATATATATATATATATATATATAATATATATATATATATACTATATTAGTTATATATATATCCTTTACTTAATAAATAAAGAGATAAAATAATCTAATCTGATAATAGCCCAATTTCAAATACGAAGAGATGCTACATATATATATATATATATATATATATATATATATATTATATAAAAAATATATATATATATATCTATTTCTACCTATATAATACATATATATAATAAGAAGTATATATAGTATAGTATAATAATAAAATTTGAAATCTTTCTTGCCCTCTGCAATACTATATATATATATAGTATATATATATAGTAATATATATATATATAATATATATATATATAATATATAATATATAATATATATATATATATATAATAATATATATATATATATATATATATATATATATGACCAATAATCTCTTCCATTTATTTACATTGCGTTGCTTGAATAAACATAATTACTGCCTGTTCTGTTTGCATTGAGAAACCCTGGTCTAGACTTTTCAAGTAGAGAAGTAACTTATTTCCCGATTGCCCTACTATTGTGGACTATTATTAAAAAATGGTCCTCAGAATTTGCTCAGTTCTTAAAAAGACAGCGATTATTCCACTTTACAATAAATTGTTATGTTTGGATCTATGACTCAATACTTGTTCTTCTTACTCGATATAAAAAGCTCAAAGGGAAACGGATTCTATATTTCTTTGCTCATTTCATTTAAGATTGATTCCGACACGTTTCATTTTGAAGTTAACAGAAAGCAGAAGTTCTGTTTCAAGCACCAAATTGCTTGAAAAATAATATTTATCTATAGTGTTTCTCTCAATATACGTCTTAAACCAGCAAAAATATCCACATTTTCAACATTTTGACTAATGACGACAATCTTTCTGTCGTTAGCGTGAAACTAATAATACTTGCTAATGCTAAGAGTGTGTGAAATCATAATTAAACTATATTAACCAAATTCACTCTTGATGCATACTTTCATAAGATTTGGAGTTTTTTGAAAAGGTTCAATATGCCCTTGATCCCCAACCGAAGCTCCTCTATAGCTTCTATCTAATCCTTAAAAACTCTTTTATAGAACCACAGTACCTTAAATACATATCGAACCCTGTGTAATCCGCCTAACCCCTGATTCATTACACTTGTGCGTTAGTAGTCCTGTCTGATTATGGTACTCTGTGGTAAAGAATATGATGGTATATCTAATATAAAATTAACAGTAGTTGTCGCGTTGGCGAACCTAAAATAGTCTCTTTTGCTATTTCAATGTGTTTCTGTATGCGTGTGTATTCCAAGACAGGAAATATAGGCTACAAATATACACACCACAATGCCCCACTTTATTTTTCGACAGGTTTGAACATCTCTAAAACTTTGTTCATTTGCTGCTGGCTTCGTGAACTATCACTCGTTGTTATGTCCTATCTGGAAAAGTCACTAATTTATAGTTCAGATCCTTCGTTAGAATAAAATTGAGCGCTCTCGTTAGCAGGTTTCGACCTATGTCGCTTTAACACCAGGTAGTAACATGAAATAATCTTCACGAGACGTCACTAGATTGGACTTTCCTCAAATCTATTAATGTATGCTCTTTATTGCTTTTTATTATAATTTTTATCATTTCTTATAATTTAAAGTTGAAGATCACCAATAAGTCTTCAAAAAATTAATAGTTGTGATATTTTCGGGAGGGGATTCTGATCCTTGTGGACATGACTGTTAAAAACCAGACATTAGGAAACCTCTTCTATCACGCTATTATTATATTATCTATATATATTAATATATTTAATTAAAGTGATACTTTATATATATATATATAGAGTAATATATATATGACCTATATATATATATATATAACTGGATACAGTAATAAATTAAGTGATATATTATATATATATATATATAATATATATATATACCGGTATAAGGATATATACTAATATATAATATATATATATAATATATATATAATATATACTATAAATAATATATATAATATATACTATACTATATATATATATATATATATATATATAGATATATATAATATATACTATATCATATAAAACTAGGTCAGCTTCAGGGGAAAAGAGGAAACATCCTCTTATACCCCAGAATTTTTAAGAAATTCTATTCCGTTTTTCAGATACTTTGCTTTTATTACATAATTGGTAAAAAACCTCCCCACGGATTTTTAGGGTATGTTTTTTTTACTTATATAATAAAGATAAAAATTTAAGAAGAATTACTGAATTTTGATACTTACAACATCTGTATGTATAAGAGTTTATCTCTCTTTTAGTCTCTCACGATGACCTAGTTTACTCTTGCAGTTGTTAAATGAAGAAAGTAAAGAAGTTGCCCAAACTAACGTTCTTCTGTCAGAACGATGAGCAA
>JABUQX010037404.1:0-51294 GCA_015478945.1 Trachelipus rathkii | reverse complement strand
GTAATTCATAATTATATTAATTATTAATTTATTATCACATATATTATATTACATTATAGATCTTTATTTATAATTATTATTGAGTTATATCATTATTATTATTATTATTATTAGGATGTTTAATGTCACTAATTCTGTTTACGGGAATAGTTATATCTCACTTAATTTATTGATTTGTCATTAATTATTATGTATATATAATTATTAGTTATTATTAATTAATTAGGATCTTCATTTAGTTTTTCAATATTGTCCTATCATTTATTATTTTTAATTACTTAATCGATTATTTACTTTATTATGAATTTATTACTATATTATTAATTTTTATATTTAATGTATATATTATATCCGAAAATTATTCATATCATTTTAATTATTATTTATTATTATTATTATTATTATTATTATATTTCTCACAATTAAACTATTATTATTTTATTACTCATTTCTAATTATATATATTTATTTTCTTTTATTAAATCTATATATAATTATTATTACTCATTATTATATATTTTTAATTATTATATTATGAATATTTTATTATTATTTATTATTATATTATTATTATTATTATCTAATATATATTTTATTATTACTCTTAATTATTATATAATTATTTATTATTGATTATTGTATTATTATTATTTATGTATTATTATTTATTATTATTATTATTATATATTAATTATTATTATTATTATTTTATTAATGATTATTTTATTATTATATTATTATTATTATTATTGGGCGTTCATTATTATTATTATCTATTGTTTATAATTATTATTATAATAAATTATTAGAACAGAATTATTATTAGTAAACAATATTATTGAATGAACATTGATTATCATTATTATTATTATTAGTATTGTTCTTGCTATTGATTTGACTTTATTTAATCATTATTATTTGTTATTATCTTGACTGAATAAATTATTTATTTATTATCTCAATTATTATAATAATTATTATTATATATTATTATATCATCTATTAATTATTTAATTATATTCATATTATATTATGAAAGCCAATTATTATTATTATTATTTATTATATTATGTATTATGATTAAATTATTATCTATATATTATTGATTATTATTATCTTTAATTATTCTAATTTTATCGAAATTTATATTACTTATTACTATTACGATCTATTAATTATTATTGAATCTAATGTATATAGAAAATTCTCATTTTCTCAATTAAAATTCACTTGTATATTACCATTCTATTTGACTTTTGAATATTTTCATTAATCATATTATTTTGGGGTTAATTTTTATTCTTATATAAAATAATATATTACTTAATAATAATTTATTACAATATTTAATTAACTTATTCATGTAAGATTTATTTATTTGTTCCATGTCTGAAGTTTGATAGAATTTTCATCTATTATACTCTTTGTAGTTCTAATAATGTTATATCTAATGTAATTTATTTGAAATATTTTAATTATTATTATTATTACTACAATAATATATTAATTTCTTTTATATTTATCATTTTTCTTTTTATTATTATTATTATTATTTTTATCAATAAATTATTATTTGATTATTATTATTATTTATTATTATTATTATTATTATTATTATTTTCATTGTATAAGGAAAGTATTGTTTAATCATTCATTATTATTATTGATTTATTTATTATCATTATTATTATTATTGTTTAATATTAATTAGTTATTATTATTATGTATTATTATTATTATTATTATTCTTTTATGATTTCTAGTGCATTCATATTATTATATTTATTAATTTAACTTCATGTATTCATATTATTATTTCAGATATTATTATTATTCTAGTATTATTTTAATTGAATATTATAAAATCACTTATTATATTTTTATATTAATAAATTGAAATTATTATAGATATATATAGATTTATTTATTATTGCTTCGCCTATCAACAATTTTCCAGATTTATCTCATATATAATTAAATATAATTAAAATATTATTATTTTCACTCATTTATTTGTATATGTATTATTATATTATTAACCTATTATCTTTATTATTATATATATATACTCTTTTTTAGATTATTATTAATCATTATCAATCTCATTATTAATATTCATTCTATTATATAATTTAATTAATTATTATCTATAATTAGTATTAATATTTCGGTGATTATATATATTCATTTATTATGATTATTATTATTTTATTATTAATTCAATATTTATTTATTGATTTCTATTTATTATTATTCATCATTCTCATTATTTTCACTACTTTAATTAGCACTTTGTTATCTGAGATATACTTTATATATATATTATTATTATTATTACCTTATTTTATGACTTCATAAAAATGAACGTTTTGACTTAATTAATTAATTACTATAATTAATTACATATATTATTATATTACTATTATACATTATATTCTATTATTATTCTTAATTTATTACTTAATTATTATATATATTATTTATTATTCATATATTATCATTATTATTTCACTTATTATTTTATATATTGATTCCTTTTGATTTTGATTAATCTCATTATAATTTGATTATTAGGTTATATATTTATTTTTTCTTATAAATAATTAAAAGTTTTTATTATATTATTATATATTATTATATATTATTATATTATATATATTATTATTATTGATAGGGTTATATTAATTTATTATTATTAGATTATTCATCTATTATATTATTAATTAAGCATTATTATTATATTATTAATTTAATTATTTATTATAATTATTATATTATTATTATTGATTATTATATATATATTATTATTAATTATATTAGATAATTAAAATATTATAAATTTGATGCTAGGATAATGTTTATTAGATTTATATATCACAAATATTTATATTAATGATAGGGGTCACTGCAATTATTAGCTTAGAAGGATACTAACTTGAGATCACTGAGGTTAGTTTGAGCCATGTTACTTTGAGATTAGTTCTATATAACTGTGTCAGGAGTTTTGTTTCAAGAGATAATATTTTTTAGTAATACGAATAGCAGTCTCCTCATTGAAGTAATTTTTCTATAATTTAAAGCATTTTAGATCTAGATATATATATACTCAAAGGTATGTCATATTTTAATATTATATAAATAATATATATATATAATAGATAGTTAATATATATATATCTATATTATAATACTATATATATCTATTATATATATTAATATAAGTAAATATATATAGTATTAATATATATATATATATATATATATATTATAATTATATATTAATAATATTATATTATATATGTTAAATATAATATATATAATAAATATATATACTATATAATATACTATATAGTAGTTTATATTTTTGATGGCTGTAGTGAAATCTCGGTAAATAGAGTTTATGAGAGGATAATTTTAGTAGTAGAGTATATATTTTAGTTTAGACTAAGGTTGTTGTAAAAGGATGGGATTTTTGAAAGTTAACGTAGAAAAAGAGTATGTTTAGTATGTTATTGGAGTTAGCTGTTTTAACGTGAGGCACAGTCCTTGGTGTGATTATGGCTAGATTAAGTTTGTTAAGTCAGTCTTGTGGAATAATACAATTTAGTGACTACTTAGTAGTTTTATAGTATTTTTATTATATTAATAGGATGCAATTTAGTATATGTAGATGGTAGTTATTTGTGAGATATAGAATTAGTATACGAAGAGTAATGGCGATACGTTGAGATTTAGATGTTAAATGGTTATAGCGTATTAAATGGTATATGATATGAATGTTAAATAGTAAGTATATATTGCTGAATTTGCTATAGGAAGTTAAGTATAGGCTATGGTATTATGCATATGGTTTTATAATCATATCATTACCTTGTTTATGTTAGGGTAATCTTAATATTAATTTGATATAATATAATATAATAATTAAGTATTATCATAGAGTGTACGTCATTATAGATGATAGTACGTCTATATTATCTTGAAGGGGTATGTTCACATTAGTTATTATAATGGTTAATGATTAATGGTTATAATTGTATATATAACGTGTTTATGTGATCTTATATATATGACTACTTAAATTATATCTTCAACATATAATAGGACACATAATTTTTAATCTCGGTAGATGTAGTCTTAATATATACGTAAGGTAATGGTAACAATCCTTAGCTGAGGCGTTAAGTAAGTCTATATGGAGTGTGAAGAGATTAGATAAGTAATTAATTAGAACGTATGAAATTATGTAACAGTATATTTATACACTAATAGCGTAATAGTACGTAAGTTATTATTAGCTGGATTACTGTTGGAAAAGAGTAAGGGGACATATTAATCGAGACGATAATAAAATGAATAGTATACATTTTGAGTATGCCGTTCCGTTTGGAGTCATTGTGTACGGATATTCAGTGTAAGGATGCGATAGGAGCTTATGTATAGCTACGATGCCGTTGGATTTAAGCGGTATTCAATGTTATATATCTTAACGATTGTAGTGATGTATTTGTGTGATATGTAGGGAATCGACTGGTGCTTGCGCGAGACCGGAGAAAACTTAAAATTAAGTATTAATAGATAGTCGGGATTTAGTATTAATAAGTTCAATGACCAAAACGAGATATGTTTTTAGTTATGCAATAATGAGGGATAAAAATAATATAATATAAATAATAAGCTTGTGAAAATATTTCGTATTTTAGTTGCATGATAGCTCTCAGAGATAGTAACTAAGATGAATACATTTTATAGGAATGATATATGGCTTCTAATATGTGAGTTATTTATTAGATAGTACGAGGCTGTTACATTAATATGGTATTAAATATATATTATATTAGTTGCACTAATAACACCTGGGCCTAAATGAGGTGAACCTATTTAACTCATATAGTATTTATACATATATAGTATATATATATATATATTATATATTATTTTAACATACAACTTATTGATTACAGCGTGAATAACAATTGAGTTTGATAATTTGATGATAATTTAATTATATATATATATTAATATATATATATTGATAATATATATATATAATATTAGTTAATATTAAAATATCAATATTATAAATAAATATTATTATATACTTATATATATATATAAAATATATATTAGGGGTATGAAATACTATACTCGACATATTTATCACGGATGAGAAATTTATAACATTTTATCCCATTTTGGTCATAAATGGTAATGCATTATTCACTCCAGGTAGCCTTATACTGGTATCGGCATATTCTCTCTTATTCACGTTCATATACACACTCATTCTCGCTAGACAACATCTTACAGGACAAAATAATTCTAATTTTCATCAATTTAATCAATTATATATCAATATATACATATCTTGTTACATTCGACACCCCTCTTTTTTCATATGTACACACTATTTAAAATGCGAAAACCAACACCTAATTCCTATTATATCTCACTATATTAAGGAATACGCTGGGGGTGAGAGTAGAATTGGAACCACATCGGGGTTTGACCAAATGTCGTAGAAGAACAACTAAGGGCGGTGATAGTTGGGTTGGCTGCCCACTATCACTAGTCCTATTATTTTGCCATTAATGGCTTAAGGTAGGCCTCGAGAAAAATGTCGTGATATGCCTTATAGTACCGGCCTTATATGTATAGAAATAAACGAGTAGAATATTTTTCGAAATCGATATGGATAAGAAAATTAAAATAGATATCAAAGAGGAGAATTGCGATATGAGTGTAAAAAGAAGAAATGGGCAAAGATGTAAGAGCAAATTGTGATATTGCTCACCTGGACTATGAGTAACATAGATGAAAAAGAAACTGAGAAATGGCAATGCTGTGGTGAGTGATAAGTGTCTTGTAAGTGAGGATAGCTGAGGGTGGCATGACAAAGGATAGAGAGAGCAGGTGTACAGAGAGATAAGCTGTTGTAAATTCATGATGAGTGAACTGTGGTATAGAGCTATGGTAGAATTTGTGTTTTATTACTAGAATTCGAGTGGTTAAATTTAATTTTGAAAATGTCATGGTAATCTAGGTTTGGTAGAAATAAACTCTAGGTCAAGACTAGCCTGAAGGGTAATGATGTAGCACAGAGATACCGTGGCCGATTATTATTTGCTTAATCTGAAGTGATGTTTTGGCATGGGGTGAGTAGAAGATCAGATTGATTCTTGGTTTGCGCGACCTAAATGGTTTGGAAGATGATCAGAAATCGGTGGTATACACAAGTTAGGTGTTTGGGGTGTCAGAAGCAAAGGGAATGGTAGGACAGGCGTAATATGAAATATAATGTCAGTGGTAAAGGTTAACGGATATTGATGTGTCATAGTATAGGTAAACTCTTTGAACTCTCCTAAACACAAAAAGTACTTCTGTATAGACGACTACTAGTCATAGAGTTGTGTGTAAGGTATATAGAATGGTCGCTGACGATCATAAAAGTAATGATTGACACCTTTGTTGTTGGTGTGACCGCAGGTGGTGGAAGGTACATACGAGTTGGATGTTGAAAGTCGGTGAGAGGTTAGGAAATGGCGTTCTTTTATCATTATGTTGGATAACCTCTTATGATAAATTAAGCTAGATGGTATTGGATGGAGAGAAATGTGATAAAAAGAGGAAATGGGTAGAATTAAAAGTGAGAAGTTAAGTGAACAAGGGATGAGTACTCAATCCCAGTATTTTAGGAGCGCGCGAAGTAAATTAAGTTGAATTTGAACAATGTTAAAACTCAATAAGATCTAAAGCATAGAAGGAAGCAGTCTTTAGGTAGTGCAAAGTACGTGTGCATAATTGTGCTCAAAGTCTTAAGGAGTTAAACACCTGCATTGATATACTAGAGTGGAGTGGTGGGTAAAGAAGCAGCGCTGATCGCAAAGTGATATCGCGTTAAATTAATTAACAGTCGTTGCTACATGTATAATGGCCTCCAAGAGAGAACGATGTTTCACAAATAGAAGTTGAGGTTTTCTTCTTTTTAATATATGTTTATCAGCAAGAGCAAAAATAAGAATTCTAAAGTGCGTTTACTGTGAATCAAATAGGAGGATGAATAAGAGACTCAAAATTCTACGTTTGGAAGGAGGATGAATCAGGACATCAACTTATTAGGGAATAGGAAGCTCTTTTCTCTCTGGCGCTTAGCGAATGATGGGGGAAATACTTTTTCTTTTAGAAATAACGCAATCTGGAGATGGGTTCTTTTCGGGTAAATGAATGAAATGGATAATCGAGGGGAGTGTGGAGGGAAACTTCCAAAATCTATGCCGAGGTAATACTTTCAAGTATATCGCAAGAGTGAATAAGTGATGTGTAGCGGGTTTCAGAAGACTGGAAGATGCAATAGGCAATTTAGCAGACCATGAATATTTAGTAATGCGGAGAGTAATAAGGGTAGAGTGAGAAAGTTGAAGAATGGTACAGCCTGTGTATATATAGTATAATATATTATACTGATAAATATATATATATAATATATACCGAGGCGATATATAATCTAGCTATATATATACATATTACAATATATATACTACATTGATAGGTATTATAGGCCTATTGAATATAACAGTAGTATTTATAAAAATGGCGCGAGTGTCGTTGATGGAGTGATGAAATTGGACTTTGAGTTTGTGTAAACAATCGTTTATAGAAGGATTATAGTTTCACGGTGATTAGGTGAGAGAGGACCCTTATATAGGGTAGAGGGAGATATTGTCATCATCTGCTTGGAATTACAAGGATAATTTAGTTTCCTAATTGAGCGATGTTGAGACTAGGGAGATGTATGCACTGTCATTTTGAATCGACACGATACGTTCGCTATTAGTGAAATAGATAGACTTGAATTGATGCAATAACAAGGTGTGTTTAGGAGTATGTAGAGGATTGTGTGGATCAAATTTTCTTAGACTGAAACAAATGATTGAGAAAATGAGAGGAGAAAATAAATTGTATTTAGGTTTTATTGAAACTTTCCAACAGCGCGTATGATAGGATTAACAGGGAAGCTTCTATTTTAGCGTGTTAAAGGAATATATGGTGGGGTAGTTAGCTTTCTGATGGAATCAAAAGTGGTGTATGACGATACGGTGAAGCGTGTGTAAGAATAAATGGAGTCGAAAAAGATTGGTTTAAGTGATTTGTTTTGTTGGAATAGCGGAGTGAGGAGAATGTGTTGTCCCTTGGCTATTAAATTTGTATATGGATGGGGTTATGAAAGGAATAGAGGTGGGTTTGGCAGGGGATGATGTAGAATGATGCAGAATTTTAAGAAAATGGAGAGTGCCCTACCTATTATATGCGGATGATTTGGTTTTATTTGGCGAATCTGAAGAGTTTGAGAAGATTGGTAGAGATTTGGCAAGGTATGTAAAAGGAGGGGTTTGATAGTAAAAGTAGCGTAAGAGTAAGATTATGGTTCTGAGTGAAGCACAGTCCTGCGGAGTGTGAAATTCATGATTCGATGGTGAGCAACTAGTTACCATAATTGATTCTCGAAGTTTGTAAAATCATATTTAGGCCATATTATTTGCTGGATGAAAATGAAAACGGTGAATATATGTCAGAGTGTCTGTCGGAAAGTTTATGCATTCTGGTAAGGAAGATACGCTTGTTGCAATTAAATCGTTGGTGGATGTAAAAGGACTAAGCCTTGAGTACGCTAAGGTCTTATATTATAGTAAGTTGTTACCTGTGTTAATGTATAGTAGTGAGACTATGGTCTGAAATAAGAGGTATAGATCAGAGGTATAGATCAATGTGTTCAGATGAACAATCTCATTGTGCGTGTTAGGTGACATGAGAAAAATATATAAAATGAGGAATGCACGTTTTAAAGAAATATGTCTTGTGAGGAATGGCGTAAATGATGAGAGAATCAGAAATGATATCGCTTCTTGGGATAGTTGGGTCATGTGAGAAGGATGAATGAAATAGCGTTTGATCTAAGTGGAAGTACTATCGGTGGTGTCGCATGGGAGATCGACACCGAGGACTGTAGAGAGAGATAAAGGTGAGTTTGGCATAGGAGAGAGAAGAAAGGTGATGAATAATTGCTTGAGTGATTGTATCTGGTGGCGTTTCGGTTGAGAGGGGGAAATGAACTGTGGCCACCTAGGCCAAAGGTGATGAATACAGCATTGGGTGAGTGAGAAGATAGATACCACATTGAAGGGTCATCAGACGGTGAGTTCCGATAAGCTCCTAAGGGTTTTGATTTTCTAACTAAAAGCGCGGGGATACTCTCATACCTAAAAAGGAATATAAGTGGGGTGATAAGGGTTTGTAGTATCTTCTCTTCCTGACATGCTTCATATGCTTCTTCTAAAACTACTTTTCAGTTTCCGATGCATTCCCACGCCTCCATTATCCCTCAGCAACCTTGGAGAATGAGAATGTGATGGTTACTTATATCATATACTTATTATGAATCACATTATATCACGTACAATACGAGTATTATATTTAATATCTTTTAATTTGCGTTTCGCTATATATATTATATACTCTTATATATATACTCCTAATTTATATATCACATAATATATACTTATATATATATATATAATTATAATATAAATATATATATATATATATATAATATATATATTATATATAATCTTATTCCTCTGATATCTTAATACTTATACTATATAAGTATATACATATATAATATATATTAGTAGTATATATTATATATTATTTAATATATATATATACTATATATATATATAATTATATATATAATACTCATATGGTCATACAATATATATTTTTTATTAAATCACATCAGTTAGTATATATTTATATATCTATAAGTACTATTTATTATCATATCTAATTATACTACATACTTATTATAATATATACTACTATAGTCATATTATATATAACTAAATATTTTAGATATCCATTAATATTTTAAATATTTATATATATAGTAATACATATCATTGTTCCCAGCTCTATATATATATATAATATATAACTGTACTCTCCCTTCTCACGACACTTATTGGGAAGACAATGATTTGCGAACTTTCTGCTGGTTATTCCACTATTCAGTAAACTACTAACGCATTTACTGTCAAAGCAAGTGAACATTAATAATTATAGCAATTGCAGCCTTCTTTAACGACTGAGAGGTGGAACAGTTTTAGTCATTGCGATAACACCTACTCTCAGAAAAAACGTTCGTTAACTATCTACTTTTTTTTCCAATTTATTTTTCATCTCGAAACTATTTTAATTTGATTTGATTATATTGCTACTTTTTATTTGGTATACGACTAGTTCTCAATTTTCCTATTTTATTAATTATTAATTTCTTATATTATTATTATTATTATTAATCATTATCTGATTACTATTAATATTATATAATTTTATTATTATTATTATTATTATTAATTATTATTATTATTAACCTTAATCTATTATTATTATTATTATTATTGATTTTTATTATTATTATTATTATTATTTCATTCTATTATCGTAATTGCTTTTCATTAACTAATATTACTGTATTATTATAATTATTAATATTATTATATGTCATCATTATTATATTATTAATTATTATTATTATTATTATTATTTTATTTTATTTTTTTATTATTAATTATTATTATTATTATATATTATTTCTAAATCATATCATAAAGTTTTTCCTATCTTTTTGATCACTCAATTAATTTATTAATTACTGAAAATGAATCAGTATTATTTTTTTTCTTCCTTACTTCTTATTTAATATGGTAGCACTTTTAATGCCTATTATTTATTATTATATTATTATTATATATATAGTAGATATACTACTATTGTAGTTATATATAGTACCCAAAATCTATTAACTATTTAATATCTCGAGTATTATATACGTTACTAAATCATCTTAACTTCATATATTCCAGATTTAGCTAATATACACTAATATAGTTCAGACATTTCCAGCCTTTATAACTTTATAACTTTAACGACTGAATTATTGGATATGGTGACATTTTGCAACTGTGCATATTTTCACTACTATATCTATCAAAACTTTAAAAATTGAAGATGTTGGTCATAATATATCGCCAGTTAAAATTTAAACATATTTCTATTTTTTTCTATCATGATCTATTAAAAATATCAACGTTAATTTAAACAGTTGAGCATAGTAATTTCATGCAAAACCTAAAAAGCTTTATCACTACCTATACTATCTAACATACTGAATTTCGAACAAATGCTTACACTCAAAATTTTAAATTATTCACTATCTGCATATCAACAAATCTCAATACTTGGAAAAATCTTCTACACGATAACCTACAACTATTTAACTTACTAAAACTCTAATTAACAAAGTCTTACCTACCTATGAACGTTAAATACACAAAACTATACGACTAACTCTCCGCATTTTATTTACTATCATTTTTACATTATCAATCTTAACTCACTCGCGATGATATAGTAACAGATAGTAATAATCTTTCATAAAATCTAACATAAGTTTATTATTCACCTATCTACTTAAACCTATCTATAATAAATATATGTGAAATACTTATCAGATAATATATTTTGACTCTAAATATTGCTAATAATTTTAAGCGTTAACTCAACTTATGTTTATACCATGACAATATCTGAATCATATATTTTATTGAATAACATTTTTAAAAAGTACTTGTTTATATAAATTTTTAAAGAAGAGATTTGTTATAAAATGGGATGTCTAAAGCGAGCAATCTGTATATTGGTAGTCTTAGGCGACTACTCGATAACACAACCCAGTGACAATAGACGAAGGTCTTGCGGTGATTTTCACACTCATTGGTCCTTATAGTTGGCTTTTTTAGCTTGCCTCTTGTGTATTTTCAAGGACATATATAATCTTGCTAAATTTAGATAAGTAATACACACCAACTGTTTACACACGTGTATTCAACATATTTGAAGTATTTCACCTCTAATATATTTCACTTTAATCTGGCGCCAAGCTACTGTATTATTGAACACTTATTTCTTTATAATTAAAGTTAAGCAGCCATGAGATTTATAACTTATCACATATTTATTGCAGGAGAGCTCTGGAATGACACACATCATCGGGTTTCTTCTGTAACAATTAACTTTATATTAACATATATTTCTTACTAAAGCTACAAATTAATAAATTAAATGTTCCTTTGATGTGTAAATGTTAGATGGTCAATTATGTAGTGATCATCTGCTCATTAGTAAGTCTAATATTTTTCCTTTCCATCATTGAATTCTTTAGTTTTAATGGATACCTTTATTAGTTCGCTTGTTATAACTGGCTCGCACCCTTAATAATAAATTCTTTATACTAACTGGGTTCGTAGTTTGTCGACAATTAATAACGTCTCTAAGAGTACTTTTGGACAATATAGTTTTGCGCGTGCGTTTATCCAACATGTATCTAGAAATTTTCTCTCAAGGTTTCAAATTCTCATCACTCAAATTGATAGCCTAGATGCAAGAAGAATACGTATCATTAGTAATAGCAGAGGATGAATACTCCCATTTTGGCTCTATGGATATGTGTACTGACAATCCAGATAGCGAAGTATTTGGTTTTCGACGTGCTGACATTCTGTCAGTATGGCAATGATAAAGAAATGTCCTATCCGTTGGTCACCACACAACTCGCAACTCTATCGGCGTGCCACCTGGACCTTGAAAACGGACCCAGCCCGTGAGTCTGGATGGGTAAAATCCTGTAAAAACAAACAATGGCTAAGAACATAAGTGCAGCCACACTTTGACACGTACTACATATTAATACAATTAAGTAATAACTAACAATACTACTTATTAATCGACTATCACCTACTTTACTAGACAACATCTGTATGATAATATCTCCTAATCCTTATAACCCTGTGGTGTGGGGAGATAGAAAGAATTTTGACCACATCCGGTATGTCCTGGATGTGTATCGTTAGATGGACGAACACTATAGGGGAATAGTGAAATGGGCCTGGCTGTTCTCACTACCACTTATCTATTTTGATATGAGAATATCCTATTGCATGCCTCGGAGAATGTCGTTGGAATCAATGCTGAGTATAGGCGGGGCCTTTCTATATCTTCAGCTGAAAATGAAAGAATCGGTATGGGTACATGGAAATGTCAGAGGAATAAATAAATGGTAAGAAGAGGAGAGAGGTGATATAGGTGTTTAGATCTATTATATGAGGAAGATTTGATTTTGTATTACGATGTGTGAACTGATAAACAAGATTGAAATGGAACGGTATGAAGATGAGTGGTGTGGTATGAAAAGTGTATGTGCTGATGTGTGATGAAGTGGAGGGGAATGAGAGGGGAGATAGAAGTAGTTGTAAATATATCTGAGAATTGCGAAAAATCGAGACATTCGATAGATTTTTTGTGGTGTGATACTTGGAATTTCTTAATGTTAAATCTTAAGGTATACTGGGCAAAAGTGGTCAGGTTAATGTGTTGGTTTTAATTGATACAGATTGCGTATCCATACTGCTGTGTGGATATGTTGAGAATTGCTCTATTGAACAATTTGTAGGTCGCGGATATCATTTGAAAACGCTCAGTGGAGGATAGTCCTTTAAATGGCTGGTTTGGTGTAAGTGTTACACTGAAGCCTTTCGATTGGATTTTGTATGAGTGGATCAAAAATGGTGGATAGGGGTATCAATAAAAGAATATAGTATTAGCAATTAGCTTGGCGGTTGTTCTGAGTATAAAATGAGGAAATGATAATTAGGATGGATGTGATTCTGGAGTTTAATGAGTGAGAGGTGAGAGGAATATAGTGGATTGAGTACAAAGGTTCTATATAGTTCACAACAGCAAGATGTTATTCATATACAGATATAATAGAGTTTAATGTATTCTTTATGTAGAGATAGAGTATCTATATATTCATGAACAAAGGATGATTGATTTTGTATATGATGAAAGATTGGATATGTTTGACAATTGTGTAAGTGCTAGCAAATGATTTAGATCCATTGTGCGCGCAGATTAGGAATTGGGAGTCGTATCGTTGATCTAGTTATGTGTTTATTTTTTCGTATTATAATTTATGTGGTTTTTTGAATGGTGAGTAGGAATTGGAGATTTATTAAATTAGTTAAGTGGTGGAGAGAGTATGGAGAATATTTAATTCGAGTGTTAAGGTGTAATCGAGGATAAGTGAATTCTCACATGAGATTCTTGCAGTAAATCGATTTTACTAGAGTGGATTAAACTTAAGAATATTTTCGGGAAAAAATCTTAAGAGCATGCAAAGGAAGCGGTAATAAGCAGTATCAAGAAGAAGTTTTTGTGTTATGTGCTAAAGAAGAGAATCTATGTGACCATCGTTAACAGTGAGCAGAGGTTGGAGGGAGAGGGTAATGCCAAGCAGTTTAAAAAAGCAAGCGTGTATATTTTGCAATTGTATTAAAATATCGATGATTTTGGTTTTTTGCAATGAAAAGATGTTGAGAATTTTATATACAAGGAGAAAAAGGAAACTTAAAATAGGCAATAACAAACGGTCAGAGGACAAAAAGCGAGTAAATAAACAGTTTTATAAAGCAGGATAAAATACAGGACTAACGAGGCGAATAGTGACAGTCTTACTTCTTCGAAAGAATAGCGACGAAACAGATTTTACGAGTTGTTATGAAATAATAGTTTAAATTTGACAATATAGAATAATCGAATAGTGATGGGTCAGCCTTTGGTAGAGTAGCCTGGATAAAATTGGATGTGTAGATAGGGTGGTGTAGATTTGCTCGGTAGAGAACTCGTCGAAATTCTGCATAACATTATAGGACAGTAAATAAGAGGTGTTAAATGGTAATAAGTGTGTGGTTTGTGTGAGAAATAGTTAGCTATTTAAAGAAGGAATACGTGATTTGGGGATGAGGCATGTCTGTTTAAGAGGAGGTAATAGGTGATGATTAAGGAGCAAGATGATAGAGAATGTGGTATAGATAAATTAACTATTTAAATGTTAAGATCGGGGTTACTACATATTGGTTTAGATAGTAAAAGATTTTATAGATTTTTCGTTTTCAATCTCTTGTTTTATTAAGTTTTAACGTTTAACTGCTGTATAGCTAATTCCCCTTTGTACGCAATATTTAAAGATAAATGATGAAGATAAGGGGAAATAGTTTGTATTTGTGGAAAGATATTGTAGCAGGAAGATATATCTGTATTTTGTACGAAAGAGTGCGTACAGTTTGACTGAAGGGACTGGTTGGTGCAAGAAAAACGTGTGTTTTGAAGTAGTCAATTAAGTGGATATAATCTTTACATTGGAATCATGCGATTGTAGAATGCTGTGTAGAGAGAAGGAATTAAAGGGCTCAAACACTATTTCAGTATTTTATGGATTTTAATGCGCTCGATGATAAGGAATACAATACAGTGAGCTTTAGAACAGGTTGTTAAGTGATATACGGTGTTGGTGTAAGCCTTTGATGGAATCAAAAGTATGTTATGACGATATTGAATCGCGTGTGGAAGAATAAATGGAGTCGAAGTGATTGGTTTAATAATTAATAGATGATGAGGCATAAGGAATGTGTTGTTTCCGGTGGTTATATTACATATTTGTACAAATGGAGTGGGTTATGTAGAAGATAATTAGAAGTGGATAGTGGAAATCAAGGATGGCCTCGTTAGGAATGGTGGAGAATGGTACGAGAGGGGAGAGATGCCCTAAACTATTATAAGCGGATAGAGATGGATTGGTTTATTGTGAGCATGGTGAGTCCTGAAATGGAAGTTTGAGAGGAATGTGGTAGGGAGATTGTGGAGGGTGTCTAAAGGAGGGAGTTTAGAACACCAGATAACGTAGATATGAGTAAAGTTATCTCGGTTAGGTGCAGTGAGGACAGAGGGAGGATGATAAGGAAACGGATGATTCAGAGTGGAGTAGGAAAGTTGTGAATGGCAGAAGGTGGCTGGTGCAGTTAAATCGTTAGTGGATGCAAAGGGACTAAATCTTGAGTCCGCTAATATCTTACATAAAGGTTTGTTGTTACCTGTGTTAAAGCTAATAATGTTATTTGAGATTAGCATAGAGTGGATACACGAGGCGATAAGAGATCTAGAAAGTTGACAAACTATTTTCAAATTTAGTGCAATTGCTTAGTTATTTGAATTCTTGCAGTGTGAGCAGAATTGTGGAAAATTTAGGAAAGAACGTTTTAGAGAGTTCGTGATAGGATGCCCAAATGACTAGGGGTAAATGAAAGAATAAATGAAGGTACGTTGAGATGGTTTGTTTTGTGGAAAGGTTGGATGATAGTCGTTTCGTTTAGCGGATGTATAGTGGTGAATGGGATGGGAATTGACCGGCTGGGAGACCGAATAAAAAGTGGATTGAGGCGCAGGTGAACGAATGTCTGAAGGAGAGAGGTGTGAGATTGGTATAGGCGAGAATAAAGGTGATAATAGGAAGTGAACGGAGGGGTTTTGTGAGGGGCGCATTGCCTTTTGTGGCTCATATAAGAAATGTTACATAGGGAGAAACCATAGATTTTAAGAGAAGGCCATAGTGAGGGTCGTCGCGGTCTCGTGAAAGCTCAGGGGGGATATTTCGACCGCGACGTCCTTTTTCTAGTGCATGTATTCAACTTTGTTATGTTCGAGCTAGAGCCGTGTATATGAGTGGACGAGTTACTATCTATTAACTGTTTCCGAGAATGTAGACGAATGGATGTAAACACAGATTGAGACCGAGATGAGATTGGGGAAGAAGAGGTGGAGGTAGAGATGGGATGAGAAGATGGATGAAGAAGTTAGATTGTAAGAGATTTAGCTTAGCCTTGTGATGATGAGTGTGATATGTCACTGTTAACGGATTGAGAGATAGAGCAGAAAATGTACGAAAGAGAAGATTCAGAGAGTAGTTGTTGATATAAAGATGTAGAGTAAAAGGGCATATTGGAAAGTTTTATTAAACATTTAAAGAATATTGAAGACGATATATCTTTCAATATTAATTATTAAGGAGTTTTTAAAGTTTTAAAATATTTTTAGAAAATTTTAACATCTGTACTAATATTTTATATTTTATTGACAATAAAGCTTTAAAACAGTAAGCCATCAACACAAACCACCCATCCCACCTCTCTCGTCCCTTCGGAATCTATTCATTTAGTGTTTCATATTATTTTTGAACTTCATTTTTGTATTATAAACTCCCATTTTATTTATACATAAAATAAAACTAGGTTTTTCATTTGGAAAACAGAAAAAGTTTTATATTATAACATTATTTAGATAACAATTTATAAATTAAATTTAATTAATGGTTCAATTTATATTTACACTAAAATATCTAATGCTCAACTAGGATTAATTCTAAAATAGCAAAGTTTTAATTTACCAATTTCTGCAAGCCTAGCTCTATCTAAAAATGCTTTTCATAATCTAAAATATCTAAAATACTAAATTGTGAATAAATAATAGAATTAACAAAGTTCAATATCATTCAACTGTAACTAACCTATCATTACCCAACAAAATTAGAACAACCCTATTTTTTTTATCATATCTATAACAAATCAAAACTAATTTAACATTAACATAGTAATGCCCTACAAAGCCTAACAAAATTTGTCATAACCTAACCTATCCAGCATACTAAACTGTAAATAAATGCTAATGCAACAAAGTTTAACCTCTCCAATATCTGCTTACATAGCAATATCTAGAAGTACGTCAAATATCCTAACCTAACAAAAGTATGAATAATTGCTGACATTAGCAAAGTTTCAAACCATTGAGCAGTAAATAATCAGCGGAAACAATTTTCCCATCAAATCTAACATATTCGTTTTAATATCATACCTTGTATTCAAATAACCATTTTGCAATAAATAATCATGATTCATGCATCCTTCGTTAATATAGCAAATAAAATAGAACGTTATAGTTGTGAGTAATTGCTCTAGTGCGCAAGTGAATTGTATTTTATGTAAGTATGTTTAGCCTGATTACTATTTTTGGTTAGATTAAGTTAGGTTAGACAGGGTAATAAAAAATATAGGTATAAAGAATGATATAGAGAAGGGAATAATAGAGAGTTTTTATAGTTAAGAATCTAGATGTTTTAGATGTTAGGTTAGGTTATGTTAGGTCTAGAGAAACAAGGCATTAAGAATGATAGGTATAAAGAAAGACAGAGATGAAAAGTAAAGAGTCGTTTTAATTAATAAGCTAATAGAGTCCACATAATTTACAATATTTACACATTTTGTGTTTATAATTATCTGAATTTAATATCAAAATTTAATTTAATAGGTAAAGTTTCATTTACGGTGGCTTGGCCCCTCGTTATATTGAGACTTACCATTTCTGATTCTTCCTTGAATATTTCGATTTCCTTCCGTCAGCTACCTCCGTTAAGCACACCGTATGTTTCTCCTTTTTTGTTTTTGTTTTTTTTTTAGGTACGCCATTTTGGGGTACTTAAACACACCATAGGATTCTTAAACATACTTAAAAACACATAAAATGACACTTTTCACGCTAGACTATGTTTATTCCCAGATCAGATTCCCTCTCCGGCACCAGCTCCAACACCAGCTCTGCTCTTTCTCAGGCTCATTAGCCTACACATGATTCAGCTCCTTCTCCGGCTCCGACTCTAACTTCTGTCGGAAGATTATTTTTAACTTTTTCCTGCTGGCAATAGCTAAAACCCTAGGTTGGGGTCCCAAATTTCCCTCAGTTGGGTAAAGAAACTGGAAACCTCGTATCCGACAAGGTTACGCATTCAGAGGTAAGGGTGCGAACTTTGGTATGGATACGATATCTCAAACCCACTTAAAAAACCTTGATGCTGTAAAATTCTTCAAAATATTACATATGCGATTTCCGGTTGCAACTTTCACCTGACGGAAGAGCAATCTACACTACTAAAATTGTTAAATGTTTTCTTATTTCCCATGATTCTATCCAGAATAAAAAAAATTTGACTTCCACGAAAGAAATTGTCCTAAATTTTTTTCATGCAATCTCAGCTGATGGGGTTACATCTATTTCCAATCAAAAATGAGACAGACACAAAAACTTCTCCGTTCAAGAAAGCTTCGGTGATTTTATTTCATTGAAAGACGAAGTAGTTTAATTCTTCCAAAGTATCCTCTGCTAAATCATGAAGATTTCCCAAAATCTTTTTTTGAAACTTATCCCACTCTAAGTTCCCCTCACACATGAATTACTTACTGTTGGGCAATGTCACACGCACGGAATCAAAGATTTCAATTTAAGACATAAATAGATAAAAAACACAGTTGTCACAATAACTAGGAAGAGACAGACAAAAAAGACAAACACCCGAAGCACAGCAATCATAAAGACAAACTGAGCAACTTAAAAAACGCAAACAAGACAAAACAAAACACCATGCAAACAATCTATAAAAACCAATAACAGCAACTATAATGATAATACTTAATTTTAGGTCTATGAATTGTAAACGGTATTGAATAATTTATACACAGAAATGATAATTCATAAAGAATGACTTTAGCCAAACACACGCTCAGAACATAACGGAAAATGCAACATAAATAAGTTAATACTAGGGGTTATATTATGAACGCACGAGACAGTAAGACGTCGATAAGTAAGCAGCGAATCCTTAGATGTGGTCTTGTCTGCATACAGGTGTCGAAAAAAAGGGCACTAGTTCCCGTAAGTATTGAGTATGAATGATCTCCTTACTTCAACAGTAGTGGCAAGAGTTTTGGAAATCCAAAAAATAGGCAGAAGGAAGACGGTAAGAGTACGGCAGCGTCCGCAGGTTTCCAAAAGGAAATAAAGTCCTGAAGTCCTCAGGTGAAGAACCGTCTATTATTAACGATACAGTCGTTGTGAGCGAGTCTGATCGCTATTCACATAATCTGCCGAAAACCTATGGGAAAGTTAATGGGTACCATGTCCAACTATTGAGGGACAGCGATTGTAATTTTGTGGTCGTACGTGAAAAGTACGTACCCAAGAAGTGCTATACCGGCAATCTTACAACCATGAGACTACTAGACAGTACGGCTCGAGAAGTTCCGCTGGGAATTGTCGAGAAACACCCCCCCTACTTCGTGGGTAAAACGACCGCAGCAGTGCTGCCGGAGGTCGTGTATTATTTAGTTATTGGGAACATCGAAGTGGCACTTCCCCATTATCAGCCAAACCTCGCTATGTGGAAGAATTAACGGTACACAGATTGTCTTTATGGGTCAGCACCTTCCAGATCGCGCGATAACGAATTAGATAAACCAAAATACGTATTTATACATTTTACCCCAATTGTCGGTGTGCTGCCGGAGAAGTTATTCTCTGATTTGAGTAAACTCTGATAGCGTAGAGTAAGAGCGTCCTCAAATGGCGGGATGTCCGATTTATCAAGCACCCCGAGACATAACGTCTGAAGGTGGACAGGGAGAACGGCGGTGAAGATGCGATCAACAGTGATGCCTTATCGGAGGAATCAGACAACAGCCCGTCGTGGTGTCCCCAAAGTCCAGTTTTAATAGCTAATGCTGCTATTAGAGAGAGTAGAAACTCATCCACGGCGGAACAACCGGCCATATGTTCCATGAACAAGATTCCATGTTTCCACCAACAGTGAAACTAAAGCAAAATTTTGTTGATGCTGGATGAGCGGATAAAATAGGATGGGTCTAGTTCACATTGCGCCACAAGAAAATACTGGAAGTACCAAGGCAGTATCAGGTGATACTAAGGGATATGTCTAAACTAGGGCATATACGATATTAATAACACGATTAGAAAAAAAATTCAGTTCTCAGAATATGACACTTCTTTGGTAAATATCAATCAGAAAAAATATATAGAGAGAAAAACTGACTGAATAGTGCCCCTAATGTGCCAGCCATCACAAGAGAACGCGACAACATAGATCAGATAGCGCGCTCATCGAACCAGATGCGGTCGATCATAGTATCAGGGATGAGATGGGCGAGATATGAATGAACTTAATCGGCGATGAGACACGGAGGTAGAGTATTTATCTTTAAAAAATAGCTACGAGTGTTATTACGACAAATAAATCTGTAATGGAAGTAGAGAAGGAGAAATGGACGTAGAGAAGGAGAAATAGACGTAGAGAAGGAGAATAAAGTTCATGTCATAAATAAACTTCATGTTGTATAAGAGAACAGATTAAAAAAAATCAATTGAATAGAGTCACACTTGTTGGATACCTTAAAAGAAATATAGGAGTAGAATAAGGCTCAAGCCATACAAACTTCCATATACCACCCGAACCGCAGCTGAAGAAGGAGACGCGATCAAGATGGTCATAATTAATGGGTATTATTTAATAGTTATACCCTCTACATATCGCTCATTTAATCTGCGTCCATGTGTTATGGATTGACAAAGAAGTGGAGTAGAGAGTCTGAGTTTCAGACTACAGGGTACTAACTTTAACATATAATCTACAAATAATTCTGCATCCAGAGCGATGACTACAGGCACCAAACCTATACTAAATTTTTAGCCAGGGACAAGTACTTCCACGAAGCTTTACCTGCAAAAGAGATACTGTGCAAATTAAGATTAATAACCAGAGGACGACACAAGGACCAGCGATTCTCAACCGATGTGAGGATATATAATATATATATAGTGAGTGGAAGTGTGTGTTTATGTATATACGTGGTTTATTCATAATGGACAGTCATTGCGCCGGAAAGTGACATCTTATTCCGGGGTAAAAATAGCACTTTTCCATAATATAGTTATAACAGGATTAAAATTTTAATTAGGGAAGAAGAGTAGACCAACATTTTATTCAAGGGTATTTCCTTCGTATATATTTCTATTATGTATAATAACAAAGTTCTCGAACCCGTTTGGGGCATGGTGAATGATGCGTGCAACCCAATATCGTAACGTTAGCCCGCCATGAGTAATGCTGCATATACTTGATGGAATGTCCAAGACAATATAGAGAGTCCCTACATTGACGATATTATTGTTCATTCAAAACAACCCAACCAAAACTACTATGACCTGACCCACCGAATCCAAAAGGGTGCGGTCTTGGAAACCAGACGTGAAGAAACAGTTCTGATGCAAATATTACGGACCCAGCGAAGAGATAGATGAGTTTTGTGAGAGGTTAGGGCCTGCTTAGAGAGGCGGTTGTGATCATCTAACGTTTGAATTTCTGGGTCACCACATTGATAATGAAAATAAGGGTCTCCACGAGGTTCTGCAAATTATATTAACGCTCTTCTATCTATTTAATAAATAGAAAGACCATCGAGGCGCTATTTGTAAAGGCAAAGGAATTTATTACGGTTAGGATATGTCTAGCTCTCTATTAAAATAACTCTCGTTCACACTATTGTGTATATCAGCTGACTGGGTTTGGACCTCCCGTAACAAGCACCGCATCTTTCTTAGTAGGAGGAAGATTACGCAAAGGTCGCGGTCACCTACTAAATCACAGTTATGCATCGAGCAAAGAAAAGGGGTGCAGCCAAGACGAAAAAGATATAGAGTCGGGCGGCGACCTTTGGCGTAAATATTCTCTCTATTCAACAGAGAACCTAGAGGTAAGTAAACTCGAGATAAACAGAAAGGCCTAAAGATGATGACGACTACACACCTTAACTTTTTTATACAAGGGGCCTAGATCATCCATTAGTTTGATAAGCGTTGTCTTCATTGAAAGGACCTTTATTCCCAAGTTAACCAATGTAGTGGTACCCAGAATTCTCAACGATATAGATGAAAGCAAACTCTCACTAAATTTACATAAAACAAATGGTGAAACTTCTTCTTTCAAATATCTACAAGAACATTCCGATAGGCAGTCAGATGTGATCATGCTAGGTTACTAGTGAATACCACAAAATTTTGGTTCACCCTGTATTTGTTGTATATATTCCTCAATATTTTCTTCTCAATGGGCTACGTACGAGGGATTGCCACCAGGCATTCACCATGCCTAAACGGTTATAGCCTTATATAATGAAAATGAATAGATCGTACTCGGTTAGAGAAATCCATGGGTCTTGTGTCTGTCCTCTGGTATTATAATCTTTATTTGCCAGTATTACCATTTTGCAAAAGGTCAAGTTACTTACTGATAGTTAACTGATTATCCCTGGACAAAATTTTATGATATATAATAAAGGTATTGGTGCTGTAGTCATCGGCTTATGTAATATCTATAATATCTGTTTGATCTTGTTAAAGAGCCCTGTAGTCTGAAAACATGATCTCTCTTAACTCCCATCTTTCTTTTTTTGTGATGACACCACGAGGGGCGACATTTGGAGATAAAGCGATATGTTATTATAAGGAGATTTGGGTCAATATATACTCCTAATGCTGACCATTCTTGTCCGTCTCCTCATTTACAGCTCGTATTTTTTTCGGTGTTAGGTAATATGAGAAAACGACATCTCTAGTTATGTGGCTTGAGCCTTATTAATATGCTGACTATTCGAAATGGACAATGTTTCTTTTTATTAAATTGTCCAGGGTAGCCACACAAGTCTATTTTGTCTCTATTATGTCTCAATGCTGTCTCTCTTCAGTCAAGCAAATATGCCCGCTCTTCCAAAATAATTAATTTATCATCCTATTACAGCTTTTCTACGTGCAGACTCTCCAAATCTTCTGTACTACCCTCAAACGTACGTCTCTCGTGTTCTCTCTCTTGACTGACAATAACTTTCCGTCTACGGTCAACGGGTATATAGATTATACCTAGTACTATTACCATCTCTAAGGGTGAAATATTCTTCGAGATGCTGGTTCACGCTATACCACACTATGCTGTCGTTTTGAGCATAGTCACGTTTGTCGATGGCTCCAAATAGGCGAATTTTGTCGTCGATTTTCCTAGGAATTATGACGTTATTTTCAAGGATGTCAAGCTCCTGAACATCTTCAGCTCATTTGCTTACACCATTGTACGAGGTAGTGGTTGATACATTAGATCCAAGTAACAGCCTCTACGTTATGCACACGCTGTATGACTGCGTCCTTTTGAGATAACTGTGCACTTAGCCTATATTTTTCTTTGTGTGGGATGCAGTTGTATATTCCTGCGCTGCACTTTTATCTTTCTTGAAAGAACTCGCACCTAGACCAAACATCTCGGAATTATTTCATGACTGAGTGCTTGGTTGAGAACGATTAGCCGACAAACGATTGAGAAGTGTTTTTCATGGCTTTTCTACTCATAACTATTTGTAACTCGCCGTAACTTCGTCTTTCGTAAGACCTTTTGGAACAGGTGGTTAAATTGAACACTCAATAGAAGAACTTGGAAGAGGCTCTGTGTCTACATCTCAGTTGTGAACACACATCGTGTATCGCGGATGAGGTCTTGTTGCCTCTCTCTACACGCATCATTAATGACCTTGGACAGACGGGGTGAACGACAGCTGAAATAACATTTGACTCCTCCACCAGATAACAACGTAGTAATGGCCGCTTTCCGTTCTCCGTCCCACTGTGTCAGACTGTAAATACAATTGTATTTGTATACTGGCAATGTGAGACTTTGGCTTACCTTAGATTCTTCAAAACGAATCTTTTTCTTCCGCACAATCTTCACCACAATGGTGGATATATATAATAGTACTTGCTTTCTATTAGTGTCGAAATATCGTCGGCTTGCACAAGTGAATATTCGTGCACTTTTATAGGCTCTGTACAGGCTTCCGTTCGTTACTATCCAATGTCAGCAGTTTGTTTTCTCTCGTAATGATAAGGTAAAGTGGCATTAAGTTGACGCATCTGTCGCTGTGTGCCTCACATATACAACATAAGAGACCGTTATGCAACACTGGAACCTTTCCATTGAGGATACGGCGCACTAGTGCTAGCATGTCGAGTCGGATAAATACAAGCGCAGCGAGGAGGGTAGAGAGGGTGACTGCTTTCTCCTCGACAGAAAATTTATATCACTAGTCGAGAAAGCATATCGTCTGAGTTCGCGGTACTCCTGGGTCTAGTAGTCTTACCATGGATCTTCTGCTCAATGAATGCGCGACAAGAGAACTACAAGAAAGATACCAACGACGGAGAGGTAAGTAGCCCACTATCTCCTTTGTTGAAAGGTAGCGTGAGCTTTATCTGTAACGAGCCACACAAAATTTAACAAAGGATCAGCACTTTGCAATTTCTTATCTTGTTTCTTTTATTTTTTCTCTTAGCATGTTCTAGTTGATTACGAATGATAGCTATAATTGATTGATTAAAGTTAAGTTTTAGAGGCTTCGAGTCGATCCCCTCTTCAACCTTGCTCTTCCGAATGAAACGTGTTTACCAGTTGAGAGACATTTAACTCACTCAAATTAGGGTTCTCTTCATTATGCCTTCGTTGAATAGCAATCCCAGGACATAGCTGCACAGAACAGACTGTGTATTCGTTAAAGGATAGAAGCTCTAGCGTTTAAGCTTTCTTGCAGCCTGTTATAGAATAGCAAGGAGCTGTCATAAATCATTCTACTTTTGGACCACCCATGAGCGAAGCGACTCTGTTCGCTGTCCTACTTGGCCTAGGTACACTTTCTTCCTTTCTGCCTTAGTGTATTTTTGTATTTCCCAGAAACTCTAGCACATTACATCATCTGTGTATTGAAGTGAGAAGTAAGGATTAGATCATCTAAGCGATTCTCACGAGCTTAGGGAAGTGCCATTATTTTATGTAGCCACCTTTAGCAGACGGTAACACACATGCATCTATGTCGAGTTCAGTCTGCTGTACTTCTTTCGCTCGTTTCTTCGTACTGTTGTTCTACGTCAACCCGCCTGTTAGATTACTTCTTTAGTACCAGCAGATGTTCACTTTAGTTTTCTTGTGCAAGTTTTTCAAGCATTTGATCAAAGTTTCGAAGAAGTTGACAGATATTCTTGCTAGTTGTAGCGCATGAAGGAGAATAAGTTTGAAGAAGTATCAGGAATACCTAGAAACAGGATCAAAAACAGAGCGAATAGAAAGATAACGTATTGGGTTGGAGAATGTGAGTTATTCTCTAATAACAGATAGTTTTGTGCATGCAGTTTGTTCTTATTTTGTTTTAAATATGATTTTTAAAGATGACTCGACAATCGATTATGTTAGAGAACTTAACAGTTGGGTGCGAATAGTTCAGTTATTTTTATTCGCATGTTTGTTAATTTTGTTCAAATTTTGTTTTAGTAATTTTAAAGATGTTAGCTGATAAGATTCAGTTAAAAGTTTCTTTTGTTGGCAATGAGCAAGTACGAAGGAGACAGTGGTCTCTAGCACAGTAAGTCTCATTAAGCCAATGTAGAGAGTAATAAGTAGAAGTCGGTTGTTGGAAATGAGCAAGTACAAAGGAGACAGTGGTCTCTAGCACCATAAGTCTCATTAAGCCAACATAGGAAGTAAAAGGTCAACAGATAGAGAAAAAACAAAAAAACAACATAGAAAACGCTGAAAGTTCTTTTCCTTGTCGATGATGAGCTGATGCTCTAGGACCAGTGAACAGATTGTGGGGCCGGTAAGGGGGTCTTGTTTTCTGTTATCTGGGTAAGAGTCTTAAGAGTAAGAGTCTTATCTATCGACGTAGTTGGACGCTTGTAGGGGAGCAAATATCCACGGAAAATAGATGAAAAGAACCGAAGCTATGGATGAAGTTACATTTGTAAAATAGATTTGAAAGGTAATTTATTTTTTTTACATACGCTTTTGTAATCAAATGCTTAACCTTTGTTATAACCCCAAACATAATATTGTTCAATTAGAACTTTTTAATTTCATTTTAATATATCATCTCATTCCTTACAACATATCAGAAATTTTATTGGATTTTCATTTAGGCTAGAAGCTTTTGAACTTTAAAGGTTAAAGGTAATAAGAGCCAGTTAGGATAACTGAGGCTTAGTTAGCGAAGCTTCTCCGATGCCTATCCTGTGTTGGCGCTTAAGCTACTTAGAAATATGGAACAATATGTTCATATGTGTTATAAATTATTACCTCTTATCTAGATACTCGAACGCATAAAAATACGTTCACTTTGTGCTGTCCTGTATCCGTTCGTATCATTGTATTGTCTTAGTTGCGTCTCGCTCGTTGCTGTTGCTGAGATATGCTGAATATTTAAGAAACTGTATAAAGACTAAGTTGCTGTACCTGTTATCATTGCCTTATGACTGATTAGCATCCGTGCTGCATGAATAGATCGTATAGTTTCATATAGTGTCGTCATTAGGTACAAAAGTTAGAGTTTTCAGAACTACTATGTATAATAGTACGATTATTAAATTATGTGCACCTTCTTCTCCGTCATCTTCTCCTTTTGATTATATAATTTCATCGCAGCGTCCATATACTGTCATGCACAGTGAGCTCAAATTCCGTATCAGTTATCGACTAATAAAAGATTTAGAAATCTTATCTCAGTGTTCATTCATGCCAAGTCAATTTTAACTTATTTTCTTTCACAATTGCACGGTCAAATTCAACTTGCAGGTTCGAGAGTGCATCAAGGGATTGCAGGACCCCAAGATTTCATTTGTGGACATAACACTACTAGGAGTCTTCATCTGATGACAAGACAGGAGCAAATGATATTGTCGTTTAATAATATATCAGATTAAACGATTATCCTACATATTCATAGTAATGATTAGTAAAAAACCGGCCAAAGATCAGAGAATGAATATAATCGTATCTTCGCTCTAACAACTTAATTTTTAACGTTGCGTTTATGAGGTTCATATCGAGTATTAATCTCCCAGTGTCTACCAGTAAGATAAGCATGAATTCAATCTATAGATATAATACTTTTTATATCTAGAGGTCTTCTTCGCGATACTAACCAGTGTTAGTTGTATATTTATTAAACAGTTTACACAGAGTCTAGCTTAGACGACCAATGCAAATTTAGTAATTAAAATTAGACTAACAATTCTAAGAACCCTATTCCCAGTATCAAGCACAATCATAGCTGGAAAGATTGGGTTCGGCCTACTAATAACTTTTTCCGAAGTTTTTGACCGTGTTTTATATAACCTAATTTTGTGACGCGATACCTCGAGTTTTGGACATTGTTCGCATGTCATGTCTTCTCGGTTAACATCTAAAAGATAATGACTTCCTCCTATTAATTCGAACTTCTATAGTGCTTTTTTACAATCACTTATTACATATAGAGAGTTCTTACTTAACACTAGTAAGTGAAAATTAGTGGGTAACTTCACGTTTTAGTTCGGGATATTCAACTCAGCATGAAGCGTAGTAGTAAAAACGGCCACGTGAGATTGTACATATAGTATCCAATATATGGGAGAACTGTATGGCAGGTAACTCTGGTAATAGCATTCAATGGATATATACCTAATATGAGCAAAGGTACTCATCAGCGCATATAGCTTCATCGTGTTAAAAATCCTTTCTATCAGACCTACCTCCCCTTGGTCAGAGATATGTTTGTCTTGGCAATATCCTCAAACTTCTGTCGCCTTACAGTCTAGCTATACACCGTTACATACTTCCAGTAACGGTCTCTAATAGCTCTTTCTCCAGTCGCATAGCTATGCAAGTTAGTTGATACTTCTGCAATACTATCTCCCAAGCTCTATTATTTCCAATATTGAGAGAGAACATTTATGTTAGCAATAAGATATCTTACTCTAAATGCGACGTCAGTCTCGTAACTACTTTTCTTACTGATTATTCTCTACGCCCAATTTATTTTCTTCTGCTTCTATCCTAGCAAAATCACCTCTTCTTAGGTGTCCTAGACAGCGTCCCTCTTCTATAATAACACTAAAATTTACATAGTACTCATACCCTGAAAAGAGAGTGTATACTTAGCCTAAGTATTGCTTAGTCCAATTATAGAGGGAGTCGAGAAAAAGATATAATTCTCAATATGTAACTAGATAACTATTATTCATCTTCGATCGAATGCACGTATGATCACACATAATCAGAATGGAACCTACCTAATCGTACATTCACCGCGATTGCATATCTTATACTACATAATGTTTCCTTTCTTTAGTCTATCGAATCTAAAGAATCAAAAATATATACATAATAACATCTAATTCTCTATGATCTATTTTATTGTCCTATCAACTAGATAAGACTGCGGAATTGTTTCGTTAAAAACTCTCTATATATATTGAAGAAATTTCACTATTATTGTTTCCAAACTAGATCTATTTGATTCAACAATACTTATTCATTCAGAGAAGATATTTCTATCTAGATCTATTAGATATAGAAAATTTATTCATTTATTCATTATTGTTTCACTAATATTTTATCGACATCTCACCGCTAAAATAAAGCCAATACACAGATACATCTCTTATTTGACCCACCGGCAAATTTATAGTTCAGTGCATCTATGAGAATTTGTTCCTTTGTAATAATAGAGTGATAAATAGTATTTTATTTTCCATAATAACCAGTTCTCATTTCCGGCGAGGAGATCATGTATATATATATATATAGTGATTCAATACACTTAAACTTCGTGAGTATACGATTATGATAAAAAAAACTACACAACTAAAGAATTTTCGTAAGACTGAGCTGATCTACCTGAGACATACCCGTATATAATAATTCCGTTGCAAATAAGAGGAGAGTGGTTCTCATACGTACTTCTCTATTATGCTCTTCAACATTACCTGCATAGATAACTACAGGCTGATTCACCTGTC
Organism: Trachelipus rathkii; assembly: GCA_015478945.1. Lineage (NCBI taxonomy): Eukaryota > Metazoa > Arthropoda > Malacostraca > Isopoda > Trachelipodidae > Trachelipus > Trachelipus rathkii. The sequence continues at coordinate 21,579 of JABUQX010037404.1, read as the reverse complement.
CATTCCTTTACTATTTCTATCTATTCTTAAACTTAAAACATACCTACAAGGTGAGTTAGGAAATCATAAACGTAGTATGAACTACACATTCACTATAGCTTATGAACGTCCTTATTATGCATATTAGCGCATGGTCTGTGAGTATAGGCATATCTGTAGGTATGACGTATTAGTAGGAATCAGCTATTCTCCTGCATATAATAGTTACTCTATTCAACTGGTGCAGTTTAGTAATCGTATTGCTATAGTGAAACTAAAATTCTATTTTATAATAAGTGAGTGAGAGTAGTAGTATTTTATTTATTAATATAATATATCTATAAGTAATTAGACAATAATATTTATAATAGAAGGGTAAAATTCATGTAATACGTAACTTATCATATTTAGAAAATAATAAAATAAAGTCTAAGGGAAAATCAATCCATAGGTCAGTATATATAATACTTCTTATATAACATATTAATAATAATTAAATATTATAGTATTATATGTATAATATATAATATATAATATAATATATTATACAATTGTATATTATTATTATATTAATATATATATTATATAATATAATATATTATAAATATATAATTATATATATATTATATATATATATAAATATATTAATTATATTATATATAATATATAATATAATATATTATATATATATATATAATAATATATAATATATTTATATAATATATAATATATATATATAATATATATATATATATATATATAATATATATATATTAAATAATAGATATATATATAAGTAGTAGTTATAATATCTATAATATATTATATATACATAAGACTCATTTTTTAATCTTTGCATAGAATATAAGTGACAAACGGAAATAAGTATATAATCAATAAGAGATAAAACGCTTTAGTGATTGTGAAGATAGGTGTCAAGTGAATTGTATAAGATAAATCTTAGCGTATGCCTATTCAAGATGATCCTCCTCGAATGTTCCTATTAAAGATGAAAGTCATTATATAAGTATAAATAATGTGAGTAGATATAGTATATATATCCCAGGTCCAAGATAATTATAATATTATTAGATAAATAATATATAATATCATAATTACTTAGCGATGAATTAACATTTTGAGTATATAGAAACGGTGCATAATCAATGGCATACAATAATTCTCCATAATATCATAATAATATAATAAAGATAACCACTGAATGAATATATAAAATTCTGATGTCACGATTTATAAATAATAATAATATTATAATATACATATATACTATGTTAAATGAAGTGGATATAATTAATATAATAATAGAGTAATAGAGATAAAAGTAGATATGAATACAAGATATGTTGTTATCAGTAACATGTATGTTGAAGAAATTGTAGCTAAGGCTCATATATATTTATTTTATTTTTGCTTATACCACATAGATTAGACTCTTTCTCATTTCATTGGTTATGTTCTCTGTAATGACTGATGGGTTCATTCTCGAATTGACCTAATGGCGTATTATAGTTTAGAAAATGTTATAGAGGATAAAGATGTATGTGATATATAGGATAGTTCAAGATTTTGGTATGAGGTTATTCCCAGATAAAATAATCTCTTTCATAAAAATAATAATTTGTGATAGACGTAATATATCATACCCAATTAGTAGATAGTATACTATTATATATTAAATCAGCTCAACACTCTACTGCTCATGTGCAAATTTTTTATTATCCTCTGGTGTTGGTTTAAGAAAGGAAAATGCTAATTTATTATATAATAAAATAAAGAGTAGTTGGGAGAGAACCAAAATCAACATCATTTTAACTATACATGCCTATGGTTAAAGATATTGAGGCTCACTCCTATAATAAATATAAAAGAGACAGCTCATATTAAAATAATTAAAAGAAATGTAATCGAAGAAAATGTGAACCCTGTCAAAGTAATTTATAACTTTCAATATTCAATTAAATAAGTCATACTGAGTGGTGCCAACGCATCTTTCGTTTATCTCTCGAAAGTGACCCTTCTTAAGTGAGTAGGCTGGTCCCGCGGAATGAGGTTCATTAGAGCGTTGTTGGAATTAGAGAAAATACTATCAGTATTTTACGCTGGTTCTCTCCACATACCAATAGACTAGCATCATTATAGTTTATTTAAATAATGAGAAATTTAATAAGAGCAAAAATGACAAGAATTTGAAAAACACGTCCACTAGAGAGAGAAGTGAACATAACACTTCAGCCAGAAGAAACGGTCCAAAGTAGAAAAATTATACGCAGAGCCTATCTAGAATAGATCGGGCCTAAAACACGTAAAAACTAAGCGAAAGAGAATATACGGATGAGAAGTTAAGAAAAGAAAACCAGTACCATAACTACACAGAAGGATTAGAGACAGCGAGCGAAAACAGAGAAAATAAGCATAATACTAAACAACTAATAAGATACGTAAATATATTATGAAATAAATTATATTAATATAATAATTAGAAATAATAAGATAATTAAATATAATTATATAAATAATAATAATAATAATAATATAATAAAAATAAATAATAATAAATTAATAAATAAATAATTAATTAAATATAATAATAATAATAATAATATAAATAAATATAATAATTTAAGCTAAAATAATCCTTATTGAACTGATCAATGTAAAAAAATTTTATATATTATTAAATTTTATTTTACTTACTTAATTAGCTGATATAAAGGGAGCGGGTCGTCTTTAATAAGGCTGAGAGAACTCTACCCAAAACTAATGATAATTAAATATAATAAATAATTTAAATAATATTGATAACAATTTCTAGAAAAAAAATACCAATAAATTTAAATGATTTATTTCATATTCATTGAAAATTAAAGTTTTTTTCAAATAATTAAATCTGCTCCTTACATTATTTTTACGATAACATTGTGCACATGAAACCATCTTACATCATCTCATGACAATATGAAATAACGTTTAGGAGAAGACACAAAAAATTTCCTATAAATCTCTGCAGTTAGGAGTAATAAAACAACACCTTTTTTTTTTTTTCTCTCCATTTTTGCCTTATGAAAAATCTTAATAAGTACAGCCGAATTTTCGAAAAATTAACATTTTTGCAATTTGAAATAATATAATAGAGCTCTAATATCTGAGATATACTACTATAAAGAGAGAGAGACTATATAACTACTATAAAAGAAATATTGAAGATATAGAAAACTTTAAAATAAGATTAGTGTTTACACATAAGTAGCAAGTGATATTCTTATAACGTTTACCCGAAAATTATTAGTATTATTTTTATATAAATGACTTAAAAATGTAAAATTAGGAAAGACTTTCATGTATTTATATAAGATAGCGACAAACAACAATAGTGTATTAAAGATAATAATGTTTTAAAATATATGTGAGCAGATAAATGACAGAAGGTAAAATTTTAAGTGAGAATAGGAGCAAGAAACATATACCACCAGGAATCAATCAATATGTTTTTTGATATTTAGAATGACAAAATGCTATATAGCTTAATATTTTATTTTATCTATAAATAAATAAGAAATAAAAAAGAATGAAGTATAAACATAAAAAGGCAAATAGTCATACTACATATATCAAACAAAATTTCTTGTTTCAAAATAACTCCATAACAGTAATAATTATTGATTTTAGAAACAATTATAATGCATATGATGAGTTAACTTCTATAATTTTAGATTAAAGAACGTTTTTCAAGAAGAAATATAAAATTTATATGCATAAATAAATAAATTAGCTCCTATATTTTAAAAATCAAAAACTAGAAAAAATAATGAAATTCTAATAAGTAAATAAACGTAAAAATATAAGATTAAACTATTATAATAAAAATATAAATCTTTAAATAAAAATGACAAGATCTTAGGTAATACTATATTAAACTAATTCCTTAAAAAATTGACTTATATATATATTAAATAAAAAAATTCTATAATTATAAAATATAGCGTATAAATATTTGATTATGTCATATATATATATATATATAATAATCTCAAAACCTTACAATCAGGCCTACCCCAAAGCGAAAAGGAATACCTTTTTTTGATCCTGGTAAAATTTACATAGGAAAATGTAAAAAAAAAAAATAAAAAAAATTATTGTAATAATTAATTAATGATGGGGATGAGAGAGCGCGGAGTTTAGGAGACGCTGGTTTATTGGTACTGGTGTAAATAAAAATACAGGAGGGCGTGTTCTGATGAGATGGGTTGTGTTTTGTGGAAGTTAGAAGGAATACGGCGCCGAGAGGTATTCCGCACGATGGCAGGAGCGGGGGGGTCTGTCGGCCTGGCCGGAAGCTAGCGGGGAGGGACTAGTCGCCCCTGCGGGGAGGGTCTCCCGCGCGCCGGCGCCGGGCTGCGAGCCGCCGGTTCGGCGCGCGCTGGCACGTCGCCGGGCGCGGCCGCCTCCGCCCCTCCCACGGGTCATCGCGGAACCACCACCCCGTCCCTGTTCCCGTCGGGACTCCGGACCCCCACATGCCGCCCATGTTGTTTAATACCCTTACAAAAATATATATAATTATATATATATAATAAAATATGAAATAATAAAAATTAAATATATATTATAATATATCATATATATATAAAAATAAAAAAACAATAATAAAAATCCAAATTATTAAAAAAAAAAATTGTAGTTATAATAAAAAAATTCTATAATTTAAAATTGACTTAAATATGTACGCATAGATAATAACTGAATAAAATATAAATTAGAAAAAATTATTTTAAAATTCAATAATAAAGAAGTAATATATAAATTATATGAAATAATAACAAATAACAACATTGCTTAATTTGAATAATTTATTTTTAAGAAAGCAGAAATAGAGGTTGATAATGCTCTCAATGTGTAATATAAATAAGCGTTTATAAACCTTAATAAATTCACGAGAAATTAAGTAAGATATTCATCAAAAATTCGATGCTAATGTGAATTATATAAAAATTGTATCGAGAAGGAGATACTTCAAGGTAATTGATAATATAGTCATATTTGTATATACCAAAATATATATATAAATCATATGAAGCAACAGATGCTATCGTTATTTTATCATGTTCACTAAAAATAAAAATAATAATATGACAAGAAAAAGAATGAAACGTACCATTATAATTTAATGGATTAAATTGTAATCAATATATGTACAGTTGCACAATTTATATAATTAACACCATGGATTCCCAAAAATCGGTTCTCTTCCTTTCCGGCGCTTGAATTTTATTAAAATATTTACACTGAATATGAAGTAGATATCAGTAATTACGATGTACAAAATTGATTTTTTTTTAATAGCGGTCTCTTTATGAGTTTGAAGTTTTGGTATATCCGCACCAAGTAAAAGTATTACCACAGAAGGGGAATTCTCACCAAACTAATAACCTAAATGATCCCGTAACTTCATTATATAAGTAGTATCAGATAGATAAAAGTGTAGATAAAAATATCAACAAAATATGTATAAGTTTAAGATACATAAATAGAAAGGTCCATGGATTATCAATGATAATAATAATTTTAGATTTGAAAATATAAATGATAGTAAATTAAATATATTAACTCATTACAATAATGACTCATCAATACTTTGGATATACAGAATGTATAATATATAAAAACCAAATATCTGGTAAGTTCTATGCATGTCTAAAGAATTGTAAAAATATAAAAAGGATATATCAGAATGTATTTATCTAAATATACTGTAGTATAAATATATGCTATATAATATATATATATATATAGCACAATAGATTTAACGTTCGAATTTGTTTAGACCTGAGAAAGAGAGCTTGAACTGCGCCTAATCAGTACTAATACAATAATCAATATGGAATAAATAAATAAGTATATCGATGTATAAATATTTTAGTAATCTAATAAATATGTTATACCCTCAGTTTCAAACTTTTTAAGTTCCTAAGGACAGATATGAAAATATTTCAAAATGTACTGGTGTTGGATCAATGTTTGAACGAGTCTCTTAGTTGGATAGTTAATGAGAATAAATGACTATAATATATATAGATCAATGTAATATTATTTGCAAAAAGTTTGCAGAAAAAACTAAAGAGTATTAGATATACTGTTAATTAAATTATCAAATGAAATTAAAATAATACATACACGAAATTAACACATGAAAATCCATTTTAGACATGATGAAAATAAGAAGCATAAAATAGGAGATTTTAAAATTTCTTGCTTGAAAGAAAAAGTTTAAATGTTTATCGATAAGATATTATATAAAAAAGATATATATATATTAATATATTCAGATAATCATATTTACCAGAATTTGATAGTATTCAAATTAAAACCGTATGATAAAGAGAAATGGATTATTTCTAAGATGAGTCAATGTTTTCAATTTAAACTGTTTATTATAACAATCAGACATCGACGAATTTGTATATATTAATATGCTAAGATATTGAATGTCAACATTATCAAATAAAAGATTATACATTTACAGATTATAGTCATGACCAGATCCTAAAAGAATCTTAATAAATATTATTAATTATATAGAATAATACCATTAACCTACAGAAACATCAGCCATTAACAGATAAATGGTATGACGGCTTATAACGATATAATGTTTAGATGTAGTGGTAGATGAATAGTATGATAGAGACGTCGAAAGATATATGAGCAGAGAATGAACGGCAGACGAAAGCGGACCGGTAAAAAAGACGTTTGCTAGAATATTTATTTCAGAATCAAAAAGAATTGATGATATTACCTTGGAATAACAAAGCCAATTGGAGAAATGTGATGAAACGTCATAGGGAAAAGAGAAGGATATAGAAAGCACGAAAATTGCCAAAACCGTTGTATATGGGATGAGATGTAAAAAGAGAAGTAGTAACAGGAAACGATGCTTAAAGTAAGAGACCATTAATCATTTTAAAACAGGAGAATATAGAGGACCTGCTCACCGAAGTTGTAATTTACAAATTAGAAATCCTAAATTTATTCCAATAATAATGCACAACTTATCTAAATACGATGCTCATTTATTCGTTAAAAGAATTTGGACGTACCGATGGTGAATTAAAACCAATTCCTCAAACGGATGAAATTTAATAAGTTTCAGTCAGTGTTATAGAAAGCTTGATGAAGAGAACAATCTCAACAAGGCATGGGAGTTGAGATTACCTCGATGAGTTTTAGATTATGTATCGTCCCTAGCTAAACTGGCATCAAATTTAGGGAAAATGAAAATTTAAAAAGAATTTATACAAATATTATCAAGATGAACAGTTTCAGCTACTAAAACGTTAAAGGAATTTATCCATACGATTGGATGGATTATATGGCAAATTAATCATGAAAATTTACCTAAAAAAGAGAAATTTTTATAATATTTTGATAATGAGGAAGATATAACGAGGATTGGGGGACATACAAACAATGCCGCAGACTATCTGGACAAAATTTAATTGCTAAAAACATTTAAAGATTATCATATGTTATATTTACAAATAGGATACATTAATTATTAGCGGATGTGCTTGAAAATTTTAGAACAACTTGATTTAGATACTTATAAATTAGATCCAGCACGTTATTTACATCTCCAGGGTTTATCTTGGGATGCATTATTAAAGAAACGAAAGTAAAATTAGATTTATTAAAAGATGGGCCGGATATGTTGTTAATGATAGAAAAGGGGAATTAGAGGAGGAATCAGTACTATAATTAACACTAAGATATGCGAAAGCTAATAAACCAATATATTCAAGAAAAGTTATGAGATAAAATTAAACCGCATAGTTATATCACTTATTTAGATGCTAATAAATTGTATGGTTGGGCAATGTCTCTGTCTCACAGTAAGGTTGCCTACGGAAATTTTGAAATGTTTATGGAAAAAAAAACATTAACGGAGTGTTTGAATGTTTTAGACGTATTCAGTGGATAACAAAATGAAAATCTATATAAAGAATATATATGTAGGAAGTTTGATTGGGTTAATATCCTAATAAAGAACTACACATTTACATAAACGAATTATCCTCGTGCTAGGCAGCAGAATGTAATATATCCCAAAAGTTATAAATATTAAACGTTCTTCAATTTTATACATCCTTATCAACTAAAGCATTAATGTAGAAAAAGTAATATTAATCAACTATTAGAATAATATATAAACTTAGTATGTTTTGGATTTTGTAGGATTGTTAAACTTAACGAAATACATAAGAATATTTAGGAAGGGTTGATCAGAGCCAAAATTCCCCAGAAAAGTTGTCCGCGAGATGAAATCAGGAGACATTGATTCTATAACACAGAAAAGAGAAAGAGAAGCGATAACGTACCGAAAAATATGACACATATGCAAATATTGAAAGAAGCTGCGTTAATAATAAAAAATGTCAAATAATGAACAACTTCGGAGTGAGCATTTGGTAAAACGATTGGAAAACATAAGAATAGAGCTGTGATGTTTACGTATTAAATATAGGAGAGAAATGCAAGAGCAATGACTCGCAAAAATGTAATTAAAGTAAAAATAAATAAAAATATTAGAAATAACGCTTTAAAAAATATATATACATCACGAGCAACTTTAACTGTAAAAAGTTGATCCGGAATATGAAAAAAAACTAACATTTAAGCTTTGAACATAATAAAAGGAAAGTGCCCGACTATGATTTTAGTTATTAAGCTACATTATGAAAATGGATGACTATGACTTTAACTATTAAGCTACAGTATGAAAGTTACAACTAGTTTTAAATAGAAAGAAAGCAAAATTATTGTTGTTATTCGCAGATACAGATTCTCTATGCCCTATTCTCATGTAGAACGCACCCAATCGAGGCCTTCACTCATATAGAAGGATAGCCAAAACGGAAATACCTAAAAACTGTATATAGTTATGACATACTGATGGAGATCCCAAAGAAAAGAGATTACAATATTATATTTCAGATAAAAAATTAAACCAAGGTATTAGGTAAAATGAAAGGTGAAACAGCTGGAACATTCATACAGAATGTGTTACTACCTATCCTGAATCAAATATTCAAGCATTAAGATTTTCAATAAAGACTAAAAAAGCTAATGAAAGGTCAAAAATATGAAAGCGTTATCGATCAAACGATTAACATTGATGATTATAAAAAAAGTATTTTTTATGGAAAAAACACTATCAAAGCAACTGAAATTTGAAGTCAGGTAAAATAAGGGAAGGTCACGAAAAAAAAAATGATTATTTGCCTCTCACCACCAAGTAAAATTAAAATAGCCTTATCAGGGAATTTTAGATCGAATAAGCGATATATTATTTAGAAAATAATATAAACACATTAGCTTTAGGACAGTATGACTCATAGGAGATGAAGTTGACTCCCTTCAACTTTTGGGCCTCCGCCAACATTTTAGTTGTAAGTAGTTTTTAGAAAAACCTATGTGATTGCTAAAAAGATTTAAAGATATTTTATAATCTATAAATAGTTTATATAATAAAAAAAATAAAGCTTAGTTAATATTAAAGAAATAAAAAAGTACGTTAAATGAAAGTTATATTGATAAAAAAAAAAACAAAAAAAAAAAAAAAAAAATTACAAAACTGTTAAGAATTTATAATTTTTTAAAAACGCTTCTGTTTTTAACAGACGCTGATGTTGAACATGCCTTAAGGGCTATTCATGGGTATGATTTCTTTGTTTTATAGTGTTATAATATATTGTCGAAAAGAAATTTTCTTAAATATATTTTAAAACATAGCAAATATCCATTGAAGAATTGACTAATAAGCCTTATTATCCAATCTTTTTACTCGACAAGCAGATTCCATAACCATATGACAATAGCTATTACATCTATATATTATCTAGATTTGAGAGTCTTGAGGATTAACAATTCTGACACACGGTAAAGCTTACCATGTACCAGAGAGAGTCGAAACGATTCTGACATATGACAAACAAATTCTGTACACATTGACAAACTTTACCCATTGCAAGAGAGCAGATTTTTATCGCCATAATTTTATAAAGAAAATTTTATATATATAAAAATTAAAAAATTATAATTTATAGAAATGCAAAATATCATGAAGAATTTATCCATACTTTTTTTTACTCGAAACGATTTCTGACATTATGACAAACTTTACGCCTGGAATGTCAGAGTACCGCAGTACGAATTAAAAATTCTTACACACGGTAAATGGTAAATTACCATGGTGTACCATGGATGAGTCGAAACCATTCTGACATATGACAAACTTTACCATATGTCAGAGAGAGATTTTTCTAATCTGCACACATAATTTATATATTTTTTTTATAAATTTATGAAAAAACCCAAAATTTAATTTTTTTTTTAACAGTAATAAAATTATTTAGGTTAGTAAAAACTGGAATATACAATTAAAAGTAGTTCTTATATTGTTGTTGCTGTTTTCGGTTTGACCCATAAGGAAAAAAAAAAGTATTGATTATATAGTGCCATAAAGAAACAAACTTTACAAGTTTAAACGAAAAAATAATATTAAAAAATATATGTTTAGGGGGATGCCTCAAGGCACCACGCTAATAAAAAAAAAAATATATAGAAATTTTTTAAACGATATGAGTGCGCGCCCTGTCTTAAGGCAGGGCGCGAGATACATTCAAAAAATAAGTATTTAGTTTAATAAAAAATAATTAAAAAATATAATAATAAGTTTTTTTAAACGAATAATGAGTTGTGCCGTCCTTAAGGAACGGGCACTGAAGTATCATTCAATAAAATGTATTTGATTTAATAAAAATATTTTATAAAAAATATATAAAGCTTTTTTTAAACGATATGAGTGTGGCAGGGCGCGAGGCCAGATGTACGAGTTACATTTCAAAAATAAAAATGTATTGTTTATGAAAAAATTATAAAAAATTATATTATAAGTTTTTTTAAACAAACGATATGAGTGTGACCTCTGCCTTAAGGCAGAGGGCAATTACATTCAAAAAAAATGGATGGATTATTTAAAACTGCCACAAAAAATTCATATAAGTTTTGTATAAACGATCATGAGTGTGCATCCATGCCTGTAATGCATGAGCGCAGAGTACATTAAAAAAAAAACATATGAATTATAAAAATAATTTTTAAAATAAATATAAAGTTTAACTGCAAGGCGCCTTGAGGCGCCACGCTAAATCATAAAAATAAAATAAATATATAATAAGTTTGATTATTATTATGTTTTCTTTATTAATAAATAATGGAAAACATTTCTATTCATTGGAAAAAATGAGAATGAGCAAAAATAATTCAAGAACATCATTTTTACTATATATACATCTCCTAACTGTAGAATTCTAATTATTGGTGAGCTGGATGCTAGGATAAAAACGAATTTTACTACTTAACTCCAAAATTTTAATGATAAATAATAGTTGAGTTAGATTAATATAATAATTTATTTGTATTTTGGAAAATCAGTCCACCAGCCACAAATAAAATTAATATAAAATCAGCGATTTGTGATAAAGGATAAATAAAAGCGTTAAAGTTCTTGATTATTGTAGAGAAAGGAGAGAGATTAACAAGGCTGAAAAACTGCAAAAAACAATCAGCAAATAAAAAGGAAAAAAAAAAATATCAAAAATATAAGGGTGTTTTGTGTGAATTTGCAAATGCATACGAAATTCGAAAGCCGAAGGATGTTCGGAACAAGAGAAAATTTAACTCATTAAATTTTAAATTTGAACTGATTTGATTAGGATATATATGGATTAATGATTCAAATCAAATGTAAAGTCTGAAGAATTATATATACGAGTATGAAAAATTGACAATAATATTAAAATTCCAAATCAGAACACTTTTTAGTCAAAAAACTATTTTTTAAACTTCCTCGTCAAACAATACGATCCAATGCTAATGTGTTTATATTGTTCTCATTGCCTATAAAAGATTTAGTCAATATATTTAATTGAATTTCATTTCTGTATAAAGAATATGACGTTAGGGAAGATTTCGTAAATTTTGCGAAAAACTGTTTGGAAGAACCATTTGGTTACTATTTATAGAATAAAAAACAAAAAATATTTACACCCAGGAGAAGGAAGATATCTAAAGCTAATTTTACCTAATCAGAATATATAAATGTACCATAAAAATAAAGATCTTTTATTCACTCTTTCAAATAAAACTAGAGATTTCCGATATATTAATACAAATAAACAAACTCGAAAATGATTAATACATAGTAAATTTCATTGAGTATTAATAAATTTAAAAAAATGGCACTTACAACATATAAAAAATCAAAAAATATTAATGGAAATTGAACTATTTTTAAAGACGAAAACTGGTTCAGGAATTGAATTCGGCGTTGAAGAAACTTCCTTTTCCAGAAATGCTGTTAAAACCTTTATCGCTAATAAAGTGCTCCATCAGCGCAAAATAATTTGAACAACGGATCGTTACAGGAGGAATACAGTTGTTATGAATATTCATATTGCTTCCAGGTATGAAAGCTACACAAAAGATTTAAGAAGTTCAAAAGTGAATAATGGTGTTAACTTGATTAGATAAGGACCTTGTAAACAACATGATATAAATTATTTTAAAACAGTAAGAAATACGCAAAGAGATGAAAATTCGGTGTAAGAATCTATTTTTATTAGCAAAACAAAGCGAGCCTGAAATTCCGCGTAGATCCATAAATGAACCAGAATACAGTTAGAAAGACGCAGCGTATTAGTCAACAGGAGTTATGGGAATAAATACAAAGATTCGGGACATGAGCGGGCATTCCGCGTCACCAATATTTACCATCAAAAAACGATGGTATAAAGAGCATCGCGAAAATCGGGTCTTCTGAAAAATTGAGGAATTTTAATATTATATCCTAAAACTGGTAATACTCAGAATCAATTGATTTAAGTACGAAAAAGCGGGTTAATCTTCTAAGAGTTAGTTAAGTAACTGCTTAGATCATCCAAAAAAACTTGTCTTATACACTTGAGCATGTTAAAACCGAATAAAAACATATAAATTATTTTCAACGATAAGAAGAGTGAATGGTCTCTAGTGTTGATGATAAATGGCAAGCTGATTTAGTAGATTACATGCGTTAAAAAATATAATCTCAGAATTTAAAAAAGATATAACCTACATGCATATTATAGTTAATAATATTAACAGTATAATACGCTTGGTCATTTTCGTATCTAAAGTATCATTGAGGGTTAAGGAAAAAACATCAAAATATATTTTTGATATACTTTTCCGTAAGAAATTAATGTATACATACTCCAGGAAAGATATTTTTATTTTCATAAAATGAGAACGTTTAAGATTATAAAAAAGTTAAAACTGAATAAGAATGGGTATCTAAAATAATAACTCGTGTTTTCAAAAAGCAGGACACGTTTATCAAATATCTTAAAATCTTAAAATGTAGTGAAATAATTTTATCAAAGAAAAACCAAATAACGAAGAAATGGGGTTGATATTTCTCCCTATTTAGTAAAAATTTTAATTAAATACAAGTTCCTCATAGAAGCTATTAAAATGGACTTCTACGGACCAAACATGTTTATAAGTAAAGCCAAAGGCTAATTAAGTGTAAAAAGTTTCTTTTTCTGAATTTATTTCCTACCATCTAACGATAGAATTCGAATAAGCAAGGCAATCGGATAAAATGTGTTAGTTGTGTTATTCGATTAAAAATTTGTTAAATCTGTATAAAAATTGAACAATAGAAAGAAAAAAAAGAAAAGGAAAAGATTTGCGGACGTGCGATGCTAAAATTTTGGATGATAAAAAAATGAAATCGAAATAAAGAAATATCTTGTTTGTGTTTATAATTCTTAATTTAGATTTTTTCAAAACATTTAAAAAAGTTATAATTATATTTATAAATATGAAAAAATATTAAAAAGAAATAAAGAAAATATAGTTAAATGGAAAGGATACAATACAACATCTTGGGTAAATGAAAAAAGACTTAACGGAAATATAGAAAGTGAAAACGTTCAAACAGCTAAACATCAAACTCATAAAACATTAGATATTAAACATTCAAACATCAAACTGTTTACCGTTTGCTGTTTCTGCCTGTGAAACAGATATCTATGTAAAACGGAACGCGAAACGGTTTGATGTCTAACTGTTTGATGTTTGATGTTTGATTGTTTAACTTGTATTGATGTTTTAGATGTATTTTTTTCTCATCTTTACATATAAAATGGCATATACTTAATATTAAAGGGAAATTATTGTGATTTAGTAATATATTAGAAAAGAAACTTTCAGAAATAGAAATTTTTAAACGAAAATTAGAGTGAACAAGATATTTTCTATCAAGGATAAATAATTATAAACTTACTACAACCTAATTAATTGAAACCGATAAGCGATATATAATAACTACGCATCAATTAAAGAAATACTTCAAACTTTCAACCCAAACACTACCAGCTTCATACATTCACGTCATAGTATCTTTAGCTAATTGGAAGAAGTATCAGCTCACCTAGCTCTCCTAAATATAGTATTTACAAAGTTAGGAAAAATAACGATGCAGAAAAATATATGAAAAGTAATTTATATATACCTTTAATATTAAATATGGACAATTTACGCCATGTCGGTTAATTATTAAAGACTGAGAAGGGGAGGTGGGATGCATTTTTAAATTAAGGGTAAGCACGTATATCAGTTAAAATTGATAGGTAATATTTAATTATTTGATAAACCCAAAATACATACGGGTTAGTGTGAAGGTGCCATATGGTAAACTTCTGAACCTTGAAAAATTCACATGTTTTGAGAAGGTATTCAAGGTAAAATGACTTAATAAATATATAAGAACCCATAGATGAGATTCAAACATAAAGCGTTTATTTATGATAATCGATTGGATATACAAGTAAACTGCTTAAATCGAATAATGGGTGATAAATATAAGATGTTTATTAAACCAATATAGATGAATATATAAAACCCTTGCTTTTATGAAATTTAAATTATCAGAATTACGTCAGAAAGATTTAAATAACACCTAGAAGATAGCTAGTGTTAGGAAGATATTATCTCCTTCGAATGAACTAAGTAGGGTGTAGGGTAGTAGATTATCGTTATCCTGTATAATGATAGTTACGCGATTGTTGAAATTTTGTGAGCCTTAAAGATCTCCAATGAGCTTTGTTAATCACAAGACATAAATATTATATTATCAGAATTCTAACGATTAATTACCGTGTGTTGCTCAATACTAATGTATTTAATAGAAAGATTTACAAAAATGCATATAATGATATGATACTGTCTAGAATTAGGTATAATTGATACAGATATAATTTAAAATCTTGTTAAATATAACTTTTTTCTCTATAATTAAAATGAGTCATTGTGTATCTATGATAATACATTGTTCTGATTTAAAATAATAATTTTTACCTTCTTTTAAAAATTAAAGAAAGAAGGTTAAAAACACATGAAAAGACTGGACTAACACAGCGCGAAGGTTTTTAGAAATGTCATTGTTAAAATATATGATGAACTCCTGAAGGGATTTGCTTGTTATTAATAAGATAAAGTTTAAAATTTTTGAAATATATTCCAACAGGAGCTTATGGAAATTTACATAAGCGTTATAATTTAATTACATTCATACCGAACATCTTGTAAAAATTCAAAGCATTCAAAGCATTCAGTTATATGAAGCATCCATATAACTAGAAATGTATTATCATGTTAGGAGGCTAATTTTATTAATATTTCAATGGATAAAATCATTTAAAAAAATCTTTTATAGGATTTAGTAGGGATGCTATGTTGCATTGTATTTTTTTTATTTTATTTAAACATGAAAGTTGAAAACATGTTAATATTTCACCAGTAAATTCTATCTTAGTCAATTGTGATATTATATATAGAAGGTTCTTATCTTAATGGACATCCAAAAAATAACATAATTTTTTGATATAGTTTCTTTCCCAATTTTAATTTTTATTTTTGTATCGATGAGAGATTTACTAAATAGTAAAACTTTCAAATGGAATTTAAAACCTCGGGAACTTAATAATTTATATTCATGATAATTTGGTATCTACTGTATCAATAATCATTAAATGGTTAAATCTCAAGGACGAAGAAATAACTATTTATCGATTACATTTTAAAATTTTATTATGAATTTTTTTCCTTATCTATAATAAAATGGTAGTATAATTTAAAATTGGAGGAATTCATCAGAAATAAGATGCATTCAATTAAAAGATATTGATATATATCAGAATATGAACCTTAATACAGGAGTTGAATTTACAATCACTAACCTAGTGATTAATAAGAATATCAGTTAAAAATCAAGTGAATTATTTTACTACCTTTTTCATTTTATCCATTATATTGAGGGATCTTTAAAAAAAAGAAGAATGGATCAACATTGAAAAAAGATCAAACCTGGAAACTGGAACTGGATCAGGAAAAGAATTATATATATAATTTATTTAAATTAAGTAACGGAAATTATGTATTTTATTTTTTCAATGAAGTTGGAATATCATTACATTGAATATAAAAGTTTTGTATGGGAACCAAAGGGTCCATCACACAGGATCCTATATGGATCATAAGCATTCTCGTCAACTATGAAAGATACTTATTTAACATAAATATCACTCCTCAATTATTTAGAAAGGTTATGAAATTGATGGGTCGGTCACATGCCATAAATCCTAGATAAGCAGTATGTCTTATAAAAATAAATATGGAAATTTCGGTTATATGGAGAGACACAAATACTTATTAAAGAACTCATCGAAATTTTAGTGTAGCTATTCAGTTAAGTCATATATTTGGATTTTGCGAAATTTATGATAAAGTAACTAATATGGCATACAAAAACATTCGAGCTTACATGTAAGAAGAAAAGAGCATGATAATAGATGTTGCTTATATGTTAAAATTTCGTCAGATTTAAAACATGATGGTACTTATAAAGTCTAAGATTTAGGTAAAATTATTTTATCGAGAATAGTATGGAGAATTCCACACGTAACACTTACAGATGAATATTCAATAAAACTGTATAAAGATATTCAATCATTGATGACAAAGTAAATCATATTGAATAAGACAGATATAGGCTAGGGAAGTGATGGCATTCATGGAAGTATGACAACACTCTCTGATTGAAGGATTATGAAAATTATAACAGAACCGGATCTGAGAAAAACTCTCGAATTATATAAATATTTAGCTTTTTCAAGAAACAAATGGTGATAAATCAAATTATGAATAGAGGTTATATTTTAATCATTGTAAGTATAACTAACGCTTGTCAGTTAAATATACCAGAATAGATATTTCCAGATTAAATGGATCTGACTTTGATTTTAATGGAATTATTTTATACAACCGCTTATATAAATGTATTGCTATCAGATTATTCTAATCATATACAATAAGAAAATTTTCTTTAGTTTAATAGAATTATTAAAGCCCAGGGTTCCAACATTTCGGAAAGATAAATATGACAAGGAAAAAATTCCAGTGACGGATATAATATAGAATCAACTCTTCAGAAAAATAAATAAAAACTAAAAAAGGCTTATTGGCTTATTAGTATTATTCAGAATTCGACTTGTGTAATCTACAATCATGATGGAAATAAAATTGAATATCGCTTTTAATTTTTTTCTCTTAAATAAATGATAATACGGTATTTTACTTGTTTATGCACTGTTGAATGATATCAAATACTGAAAATGTTCAAAAAGTTATTATGACAAATAAAAGTAGTATGCTTTTAGAGGTACTATTATGCTCAGAGTATAATTATGTGGAAGTTTAGTAAAAACTCAACTAACAATACAGGTCTAATTTTAAAACCATCTATAAAAAATATAAAAAAAAGGAGGATACTGTAAAACCTAAATCGATACTCATAATATAATAAAGCTTTTATTTCTTCCTAAACTCGAGAATGAACGTAACAGACGATATGATAAGTCATTATCTTAGCACCGAATCTAGGTAACAGAATTAAACAAGGAAGCGAGTTAAAAAATAAAATAAATCTCTCACATTAAAATTATACATTAGAGTAATTCAATCCATTAAAAAGATGAAAACTCAACTCTAACCTTAACTCTAACTCTAACTCTCAAAAAAAAGACTATAATATTTTTAAAATGGTAAATATAATCGCATTTAATTTAAAAATTAAGGCATATTTTCACAAAGTAAAAACAGCATGGCTTGCATAAAACATGGGAGGTAATTTATAAGAATGAACGCTCCAATGTTTAGGGGCTCGCAAGTTGACACTATTCGAGACTCTTGCTAGTGGAGCAGGCGCTATTGGCTAATACTGTAAATGACTCCAGAAATAAAAAGCGAGCAACAATAAAAAGCTCAAATGTAGAAAGAGGACTAGTGGAAGGCATCCTAATCATTTTACAATGGAAAAAAAGATAAACAATGTAAAGGGTTTTCTTTTAAACCATACCCTTGTCCGAAAAAACTGGCCGCGGTTATTTTTAAAACCATACAAAAGCCCACATGCAAATATTCCGATGAAAAGCGTGAGTTCAATTATGATTTTATGAAAATACGTTAGAGAGGCTTAAAATTCTCAAACTTTAGATGAACTTCTCCTATGAGAGAGCATGCTCTTCCAAAAAAAATCTAATTAGAAGGAATGTGGAATCTTAAATTTGATTCAGATTAAAAGGTATCAGGAACCACTCACCTGGAACATGTTGGTTTAAGAATTGTAAAAACTTATGCTATTATTTCGTTTCATTCGGTGTTCAACCTCCGATTGAATTTGAAAATTATATACCATGCGATATTGTCTATTCAACGTACAAATACAAAAATTGAATGAAGTTATTTTCGGTCTAAGTTGTTTATTCGTTCTTTTTCGGGGAACCAGCCCAACCAGGTAAACCGTATTGAAAATTTAAATTGTCACTCAATTACATTATAACTTTTTTTCTCTGAAAATGAAGAGATGAGTGTTAGATAACTTGGTTGAAGGACTCTAACAAGAAGTGACCAAAAGACAGCGAGGACCTCCAGGACCTCGAGGACCTCCAGACTGTCAGGAAATTGGCATTTTAAAATATTTAGAATGACGCGCAAGGTCCAATTTTCGGATATCGACCCAATAAAAGGCGTGGCAAACGCAGCGCTAATCCTCCGAGCCCAGAAAAACGACGATATAAACTACAAACAATTCAAAGAGCCTATACAGATATATTAGTGAAGAAACAAGAGAGTAAGGTTGATAAAATGTTGAGAGAGACAGACAGAAATATGCGCAACCTGAATCAATAAACTGAATTACATATCTGAAGGGACATATTTAAAAAATTTGAGGTCATGCAAGCACAAAACCCCCAATCTGCAACTCTTCTGATATAGCATAATAACGTTCTGTTAAACAAAGATGCAGTTTTGAAAAACGTCTTTAAAAATCGATTTAATAAAACAGATTTGTCAACTCTTAGTGGAACAATATAAATTGAGGATTTTTAAAAAAAGAACACATAATGACTTACGAAACAATAATTTTTCAAAACAAATTCAAAATTAGAATCAGGAAAGTTCCCATTCGTATTCGGTATGAAAGGAGGTTGCTTCTTGAGAAAAATGGTTTATGTTATTGCTTATGAAGGATTCATTGAACGAGTTTATATTAACTCGCAAATATAAATCAACATAATATCAGTAAAATTGTTAATTAACGGAAATGAGTGTATCCCTTAGCTTTAGACAAATATCAGATGAATTCTTTACCAAAATCAGAGTTAATAATCTTCGTCTGAATGAAGGAAGATGTTGATTCAGATGTCAATCAAAACTGTTGATACTTAATAATAGTAAAAATGCATGCCTTGTCAAGTTTTTGTCAGAGGTATAACTTTACCATTAATAACACCAATACCTTATGTTTTAGGATATGAACCTCTTGGGAACGGTCTGAGTTTAATGGAGGATGAGAATAAAATGATACAAATATTTATGAACTTGCTTTTTCAGCAAAAATTAATAACGACATTGAAAGATAAAAAAAAATAAGAAATGAAAAATACCTATATAGAGCGATGACTTTGGAAATGTAGTATATATTTCTGATAATGCTGATCCTGAAAAAAAAAGAGAAACTATGGAGATAATTTACCTAACAATATAAACTTTTTTTTCTCTATAATAAATGAGTGTTAAAAAAAAATCTTTAGAAAATATTTGACAACTACAAATATAAAAGTAAGATGACAGCATTATAAAATTTTAATGTTCGATTTAAAAATAAAGATGTGATTTATAAATATTCACTTAGACTTAGATAAAAGTTACATACACAAAGCTATGGTCTCGGCAATGTTGCATTTCTACGTTGGGTAGAGGATGAAGTACACTAATGTATTTCTTTCCAAGAAGATTATATACCGTTCAATACGTACGTGTAATTGATGGAAGGAAATTAAATTTTCAGGGATGAAGGTAAGTTGTCAAATGCAATATATTTATCCCTGGGCTGAAGAAGTGATTGAATACATACAAAAATTAATTTAATTCAAATTACACTTTTTTTCTCCAAAATATAAAAAAAAATGAAGGAGAATATGAACTCTCTCAAAAATTAATGGGATTGACATTGATAGATTGAAAGAACTCCTAGATTTAAAAGCCTTTACTAGCAATGATATTGAAGAGTTTGAAGTTATTTTAAATGAACTAATTCGGTACATAAAATTTGTAAAATATTTATTTACAAATCCCATCGTAGACGAAATAAGTTTTGACTTTGAGAGTGATTGCGATTCAGACTAATTAAATAAAAGGAGAATTATTATATTTAAAATTTTTAAATATAATACTCATATCATTTTTATACATGTTACTTGATCCACCCCCATTTATTAATTTCACATATTTTTTCCCACATTTTATTATTGTATTCATTTAATGTAATTTCCCTTTTGCTAGAAAGGTTATGAAAATTTGATATATCGCATTTGACATTACATAATTGCAGCAATTTAAACAATTTAAAATGAACATTTAAGGAATTCTTTCTCTTTGAACATTTTACTTCCAGATATGCTTGTTCAAATTCATCATTGAGATTTAATATTTTATCTATGATAATTCTTATCTTTCACTCCTTATTTTTATGATGAATATTATCAATAAGATTTTCTCTAAATGATAACTCTCCTATGATGAAATATTTAATGGTTTGATCATGGAATTATTTGCGAATCGAACGCCTATCAAACAAATAAAATAACTGAATATCGTCTATCTATAAATTTTGAAATTTGTCAAAATTTTTTAAACAAAAATTAGCGCCCTATGATCCCTCGCAATTTTCGTTACTTTCATGGTTTGTATGTAGATGACCACATACCAATTTTTCCATTATTTATTATAGAATTTGTTTTTATTATAAATCCAATTTTAAAATTTCCGAAGGATTCTTTAAGCCCTCAGATTATTATTCAAGTTATTATTTTTGCACTATAGGTAGTGCAAAAATGCACTTACGTAATCCCTGCC